>JBCEWE010000204.1:771186-775885 GCA_039877035.1 Silurus lanzhouensis
ATATTACAATAACTGACAATATGTTTTTATGGTGTGTGTGTGTGTGTGTGTGTGTGTGTGTGTGTGTGTGTGTGTAGAAATGGAGATGACTGGTTGAAGCCGTCCTCAGAGGGAAAGTTCTACCTGACACACACCACAAACCCGTTTGCGGAGGAGGCCACGCCCATAGTGGTGATTGGAGAAGGAATGTCTGATCTAAACCACTACTTTAACACAAGCTACAGTTTCTACATCCGAGATATCAGTAAGTGTGCACAGTGTGTGTACAGTGTGTGTACAGTGTGTGTGTACAGTGTGTGTACAGTGTGTGTGTACAGTGTGTGTGTACAGTGTGGTGTGTGTACAGTGTGTGTGCACAGTGTGTGTGCACAGTGTGTGTGTACAGTGTGTGTGCACAGTGTGTGTGTACAGTGTGTGTGTGTACAGTGTGTGTGTACAGTGTGTGTGTGTACAGTGTGTGTGCACAGTGTGTGTGTGTGTACAGTGTGTGTGCACAGTGTGTGTGTACAGTGTGTGTGTGTGTGTACAGTGTGTGTGTACAGTGTGTGTGTGTACAGTGTGTGTGTACAGTGTGTGTGTACAGTGTGTGTGTGTACAGTGTGTGTGCACAGTGTGTGTGTGTACAGTGTGTGTACAGTGTGTGTGTGCACAGTGTGTGTGTACAGTGTGTGTGTGTACAGTGTGTGTGCACGTGTGTGTGTGTGTACAGTGTGTGTGTACAGTGTGTGTGCACAGTGTGTGTGTGTACGTGTGTGTGTACAGTGTGTGTGTGTACAGTGTGTGTGTACAGTGTGTGTGTACAGTGTGTGTGACAGGTGTGGTGTGTACAGTGGGTGTGTGTGTACAGTGTGTGTGTACAGTGGTGTCAGTGTGTGTGACAGTGTGTGTGTGTACAGTGTGTGTGTACAGTGTGTGTACAGTGTATGTGCACAGTGTGTGTGTGTACAGTGTGTGTGTACAGTGTGTGTACAGTGTATGTGCACAGTGTGTGTGTGTACAGTGTGTGTACAGTGTGTGTACAGTGTATGTGCACAGTGTGTGTGTGTACAGTGTGTGTGTACAGTGTGTGTACAGTGTATGTGCACAGTGTGTGTGTGTGTGTGTACAGTGTGTGTGTACAGTGTGTGTACAGTGTGTGTACAGTGTGTGTGTACAGTGTGTTTGCACAGTGTGTGTGTACAGTGTGCACAGTGTGTGTGTACAGTGTGTGTGTATAGTGTGTGTACAGTGTGTGTGTACAGTGTGTGTACAGTATACAGTGTCTCTCTCTCTCTATGTGTCTGCAGTAAGACCCGGATGTCCTCGTGTCTTCGTGTTGAAGAAAGAGAATGGGCGCGTGTTGGACCTGAAACCTCCCGTCACCTGGATTCTGCCTCTGAGTTATTATCCTCTAGAGCATGAAATCCAGTTTGTGAGGAGAACCGACGGCCAAATCACACAAGTCAATTACACTCATCCCTGCGTGAGTGTCTTCTTCAGCAAACCTCATAAATATCCAATCAAATAATCAGTGAAAAGACTTTGTTTATTTTGATCGAGTCGTCTCAAGTGATTTGTTTTCTACTGGATGCACACAAACAAAGCATCGCAAAATCTCTGTAGATCATTTACAGGAAACAGAATTGTGTAGTTCTCTCAACTCTCTCAACTCTTCTGGTCTGAGTCGTGTGTTCTCTGATCACGTGACTCCCACAGACACTACACAATGCAGAATGTTGATGAGCTGCATGCTGATTGGTCAGGTGGTGTTTATGAGCTGCATGCTGATTGGTCTGGAGGTGTTTATGAGCTGCATGCTGATTGGCCAGGAGGTGTTGATAAACTGCATGCTGATTGGCCAGGACAGTGTTACAGGTTTATATAATGTGCTCATTATGGTTTCCATAGCAACGGCTTATTCAGCTCTACACTCCATTGACAATAATCTCAGTCTAATAGTCGGTCGTATAAAATCTTCTTGAAGTAAGATGTTCTTGTGTTTATGTGATGTATGGAAGGAGTCTCCAGCTTTTTTTGTTTTTCAGTCACGTTACAAGCTGCAAGAACATTAACGTTTATAGCTGCTGTAAAGCATAATAGATGGTGAGATGTTGTCGTGTAAGATGAATAAAATCATTACCGCACACTTTTATACTGTAGAGAGATTTTGGATTTTGGAAACTGTGAAGATTGTCAATGTGTGTGAAGGTGACGATAAAGGTCAGTGTGTGACAGTAATGAGTTTGGGGAGATTTTTACTGTAACTTCAACCAACATATCAAACATACAGTTCAGTTCATACAGGTTCTGCTTGATGTTGAACTGATGCTGAAACTGATGTTGAACTGATGTTGGTGATCAGTAGATGCACCAAGCGCCAATCAGAACACGTGTAAAAAAGAGCGTGCGTTTGTTTCTGATTGGTGACTCGCTTTTTATCCACTCTTATTTGACTTGAACTGAGAGTCACATTCGAGTCTTTTTAAGTCAAGTCAAGTCAAGTCAAGTTTATTTGTATAGCGCTTTTCACAACAGACATTGTCTCAAAGCAGCTTTACACAAATCAACAGTGATGGTGAATGGTGTGAATTTGTCCCTGATGAGCAGCCGTGGCGACTGTGGCAAGGAAAAACTCCCTTAGATGTTATGAGGAAGAAACCTTGAGAGGAACCAGACTCAAAAGGGAAACCCATCCTCATTTTGGGTGACATCAAGAGTTTGATCATAAATCTTTCAACACTACAGAACACTGGAGAGTGAGAGCTAACATGAGTACTGGAGTATAAGATTATAAGTGATGTTCTTTCTGCAGTCTTATACAGTCTATATGGTTAGTAGCTCCGAGTTTTATGAGCTCAGCATTTGTGATCACCACAGATCCAGCATCAGCTTCTCCATGCCAGAGCCTTTAACACTCCAGGAGGTCCAATGCCAAACTCCACACATGTAGCGGGATCAAATGGCACTGGTACGTCTCTAGATGGTTCGGGATGTTTGTGAGTTCGGCATCTACTTCTTCAAAGGTCCGTAATCATCACGAGGTGGGAGGTGACTGGAGCTGGCCAAACCTCAGGGTGTCTCGGGATGGGGAGAGAAAGAGAAGCAGTGGAGAGGAATTAGCGTAGCTGCTGTTCATGATATTAACAGCACAAGTTGATAATGTGATGTGATCAGATGTTCTGGAGCACAAGGTTATGATGTGATGTGTGTTATGTGTAGGCTTTGCTAAAAAGATATGTTTTTAATCTACACTTAAACTGGTGAGTGTGTCTGAGCCCCGAACACCGTCAGGAAGACTATTCCAGAGTTTAGGAGCTAAATGTGTGAAAAAGCTCTACCACCTTTAGTGGACTTTGCTATTCTAGGAACTACTAGAAGCCAGAGTTTGAGATCTTAGGGAGCATGGCGGATTGTAGCGAGTTAAAAGACTGGATAGATACATGGGAGCCAAACCATTTAGTGCTTTATAAGTGGAGAAGTAATAGTTTGTAGTCTATTCGAAACTTAACAAGAAGCCAATGTAGGGACGATAAGATCGGAGGTTATGTGATCATATTTTCTTGACCTTGTAAGAACTCTGGCTGCTGCATTCTGACTAACTGAAGCTTGTTTATTAATGATGCAGGACATCCACCTAGTAACGCATTACAGTAGTCTATTCTGGAGGTCATGAACGATGGACGAGCTTTTCTGCATCGGATATGGAAACATATTTTCTTAGCTTAGAATATTTCTAAGGTGAAAGAAGGCTGTTTTAGTAACTTGATTGATATGATTTTGAAAGACAAGTCGCTGTCTAAAATAACTCCAGGTCTTTTACCGTTGAATTAGTGGTTACAGAACATCCGTCTAAATGCAGGTTGAGATGCTGGAGCTTCTGTATACTAGTTTTTGGTCCGATGAGCAAAATCTCAGTCTTATCGGAATTTAAAAGTAGAAAGTTATGGGTCATCCAATCTCTTATTTCCTTAACACACTCAGTTATCCGACTTAATTGAGCTATATCGCCTGGTTTAGATGAAATATATAGCTGAGTATCATCAGCATAACAATGGAAGCTAATTCCATGCCTTCTAATAATATTTCCTAACGGAAGCATGTATATTGTGAACAGCAGGGGTCCTAGAACTGAACCTTGCGGCACGCCATAATTTACTTGCATTAGCCTGGATAGCTCTCCATTTAAATCTACGAAATGGTAACGATCGGACAGGTAGGATTTTAAACCAGCTTAATGCCTGTCCCTGAATGCCGATGTAATTCTGTAAGCGATCTAGGAGGAGATCATGATCTATAGTGTCAAATGCAGCACTAAGATCAAGTAAACCAACAGCGAAATGAAGCCTTGGTCTGAAGCTAAAAACAGGTCATTAGTTATTTTAACTAGAGCAGTTTCTGTGCTATGATGGGCCTAAAACCTGACTGAAATTCTTCAAAGATATTGTTCTCTTGCATAAACTGAGTTGATTAAGTTAAAAGTCCTGTGATAAAAATGATCATAGGAACATTATAGTTATAATAAATGTGTACATGGATTGTGCACTTTGTCCACCACTGGTTTATAAACATGAACAAATAAATTTCTTCACCTTTCTTTTAGAACATGGACTCTTCAGGAGGAAACATCTTGATTCCGAGTGGAACCAGCAAACTGCGAGCTCGCTGCCGAGACTCACTGCTGCGCTCCAGTGGAGTGAATGGACTGTGTGGAAAAATGTAT
>JBCEWE010001865.1:0-22279 GCA_039877035.1 Silurus lanzhouensis
ATCATTTTATTTTTTTGATGAGATATGATATTATACAACATTTTCTGACCAAATAATGACATTTTTATTAATTTATATAACTTTCAAAAATATTAATTTTCATATTCAAAAATTATTTCATAAAAACAATTTAAAACTGGAAAAAGTAAATGAAAATGGCTTAGAAAGTCATATTTAATCAAAAACAAAACAACAGCACATATTTTGCAATGCCTTCTAAGTGTTGTCAATAATGAGTTTCTTAGACTGAAAAAGCGATTCCGCAAGTCTCAGGCTTCTAGGACAAAGAGAAAGCGGTTTTTCGAACCAAGCGAATTTGCACAAACAGCATGCACTTGCCATGATCATTTTACATTTTTTATGAGATATTATTATACAACATTTTCTGACCAAATAATGACATTTTTCATAATTTTATATACTTTCAAAAATATTAATTTTCATATTCAAAAATTATTTCATAAAAACATTTAAAACTGGAAAAAGTAAATGAAAATGGCTTAGAAAGTCATATTTCAAAAACAAAACAACAGCACATATTTTGCAATGCCTTCTAAGTGTTGTCAAATGAGTTTCTTAGACCCTGAAAAAGCGATTCCGCAAGTCTCAGGCTTCTAGGAAAAGAGAAGCGGTTTTTCGAACCAAGCGAATTTGCACAAACAGCATGCACTTGCCAATGATCATTTTACATTTTTATGAAAGAATATGATATTATACAACATTTTTCTGACCAATTAATGACATTTTTGATATTAATTTTATATACTTTCAAAAATATAAATTTTCATATTCAAAATTATTATATAAAAACAATTTAAAACTGGAAAAAGTAAATGAAAATGGCTTAGAAAGACATATTTAATCAAAAACAAAACAACAGCACATATTTTGCAATGCCTTCTAAGTGTTGTCAATAATGAGTTTCTTAGACCCTGAAAAAGCGATTCCGCAAGTCTCAGGCTTCTAGGACAAAGAGAAAGCGGTTTTTCGAACCAAGCGAATTTGCAAAACAACATGCACTTGCCCATGATCATTTACATTTTTTGATGAGATATTATATTATACAACATTTCTGACCAAATAATGACATTTTTCATCAAAATTTGATATAACTTTCAAAAATATTAATTTTCATATTCAAAATTATTTTCATAAAAACTATTTAAAATGGAAAAAGTAAATGAAAATGGCTTAGAAAGTCATATTTAATCAAAAACAAAACAACAGCACATATTTTGCAATGCCTTCTAAGTGTTGTCAATAATGAGTTTCTAGACCTGAAAAAGCGATTCCGCAAGTCTCAGGCTTCTAGGACAAAGAGAAAGCGGTTTTTCGAACCAAGCGAATTTGCACAAACAGCATGCACTTGCCCATGATCATTTTACATTTTTATGAGAGATATAATTATACAACATTTTCTGACCAAATAATGACATTTTCATCAAAATTTGATATACTTTCAAAAATATTAATTTTCATATTCAAAATTATTTCATAAAAACTATTTAAAATGGAAAAAGTAAATGAAAATGTTAGAAAGTCATATTTGATCAAAAACAAAACAACAGCACATATTTGCAATGCCTTCTAAGTGTTGTCAATAATGAGTTTCTTAGACCCTGAAAAAGCGATTCCGCAAGTCTCAGGCTTCTAGGACAAAGAGAAAGCGGTTTTTCGAACCAAGCGAATTTGCACAAACAGCATGCACTTGCCATGATCATTTTACATTTTTATGATGAGATATGATATTATACAACATTTTCTGACCAATAATGACATTTTTGATAAATTTATATATACTTTCAAAATATAAATTTTCATATTCAAAAATTATTTCATAAAAACATTTAAAACTGGAAAAAGTAAATGAAAATGGCTTAGAAAGTCATATTTAATCAAAAACAAAACAACAGCACATATTTTGCAATGCCTTCTAAGTGTTGTCAATAATGAGTTTCTTAGACCTGAAAAGCGATTCCGCAAGTCTCAGGCTTCTAGGACAAAGAGAAAGCGGTTTTTCGAACCAAGCGAATTTGCACAAACACATGCACTTGCCATGATCATTTTACATTTTTTGATGAGATATGATATTATACAACATTTTCTGACCAAATAATGACATTTTTCATAAATTTATATACTTTCAAAATATTAATTTTCATATTCAAAAATTATTTCATAAAAACATTTAAAATGGAAAAGTAAATGAAATGTTAGAAAGTCATATTGATCAAAACAAAACAACAGCACATATTTTGCAATGCCTTCTAAGTGTTGTCAATAATGAGTTTCTTAGACCTGAAAAAGCGATTCCGCAAGTCTCAGGCTTCTAGGACAAAGAGAAAGCGGTTTTTCGAACCAAGCGAATTTGCACAAACAGCATGCACTTGCCATGATCATTTTACATTTTTATGAGAGATATATATTATACAACATTTTCTGACCAATAATGACATTTTTGATATAATTTATATTACTTTCAAAATATTAATTTTCATATTCAAAAATTATTATCATAAAAACATTTAAAACTGGAAAAAGTAAATGAAAATGGTTAGAAAGACATATTTAATCAAAAAAAAACAACAGCACATATTTTGCAATGCCTTCTAAGTGTTGTCAATAATGAGTTTCTTAGACCCTGAAAAAGCGATTCCGCAAGTCTCAGGCTTCTAGGACAAAGAAAAGCGGTTTTTCGAACCAAGCGAATTTGCAAAACACATGCACTTGCCCATGATTATTTTACATTTTTTGATGAGATATTATATTATACAACATTTTCTGACCAAATAATGACATTTTTCATCAAAATTTGATATAACTTTCAAAATATTACTTTTCATATTCAAAATTATTTCATAAAAACTATTTAAAATTGAAAAAGTAATGAAAATAGTTTAGAAAGTCATATTTGATCAAAAACAAAACAACAGCACATATTTTGCATGCCTTCTAAGTGTTGTCAAAATGAGTTTCTTAGTCCTGAAAAAGCGATTCCGCAAGTCTCAGGCTTCTAGGACAAAGAGAAAGCGGTTTTTCGAACAAGCGAATTTGCACAAACAGCATGCACTTGCCAATGATCATTTTACATTTTTATGAAGAGATATGATATTATACAACATTTTCTGACCAATAATGCATTTTTGATATAATTTATATACTTTCAAAATATTAATTTTCATATTCAAAATTATTATATAAAAAACAATTTAAAACTGGAAAAAGTAAATGAAAATGGCTTAGAAAGACATATTTAATCAAAAACAAAACAACAGCACATATTTTGCAATGCCTTCTAAGTGTTGTCAATAATGAGTTTCTTAGACCCTGAAAAAGCGATTCCGCAAGTCTCAGGCTTCTAGGACAAAGAAAAGCGGTTTTTCGAACCAAGCGAATTTGCAAAACAACATGCACTTGCCCATGATCATTTTACATTTTTTTGATGAGATATTATATTATACAACATTTTCTGACCAAATAATGACATTTTTCATCAAAATTTGATATAACTTTCAAAAATATTACTTTTCATATTCAAAATTATTTCATAAAATATTTAAAATTGAAAAAGTGAATGAAATAGTTTAGAAAGTCATATTTGATCAAAACAAAACAACAGCACATATTTTGCAATGCCTTCTAAGTGTTGTCAAGAATGAGTTTCTTAGACCCTGAAAAAGCGATTCCGCAAGTCTCAGGCTTCTAGGACAAAGAGAAAGCGGTTTTTCGAACCAAGCGAATTTGCACAAACAACATGCACTTGCCCATGATCATTTTACATTTTTCTGATGAGATATGATATTATACAACATTTTCTGACCAAATAATGACATTTTTCATCAAAATTTGATATAACTTTCAAAAATATTAATTTTCATATTCAAAAATTATTTTCATAAAAACTATTTAAAACTGGAAAAAGTAAATGAAAATGGTTAAAAGTCATATTTAATCAAAAACAAAACAACAGCACATATTTTGCAATGCCTTCTAAGTGTTGTCAATAATGAGTTTCTTAGACTGAAAAAGCGATTCCGCAAGTCTCAGGCTTCTAGGACAAAGAGAAAGCGGTTTTTCGAACCAAGCGAATTTGCAAAACAGCATGCACTTGCCATGATCATTTTACATTTTTTTATGAGATATTATATTATACAACATTTTCTGACCAATAATGACATTTTTCATATTAATTTTATATACTTTCAAAAATATTAATTTTCATATTCAAAAATTATTTCATAAAAACATTTAAAATGGAAAAAGTAAATGAAAATAGTTTAGAAAGTCATATTTGATCAAAAACAAAACAACAGCACATATTTTGCAATGCCTTCTAAGTGTTGTCAATAATGAGTTCTTAGACCCTGAAAAAGCGATTCCGCAAGTCTCAGGCTTCTAGGACAAAGAGAAAGCGGTTTTTCGAACCAAGCGAATTTGCACAAACAGCATGCACTTGCCATGATCATTTTACATTTTTATGAAGAGATATGATATTATACAACATTTTCTGACCAATTAATGTCATTTTTGATATAATTTATATTACTTTCAAAATATTAATTTTCAATTCAAAAATTATTATATCATAAAAACAATTTAAAACTGGAAAAAGTAAATGAAAATGGCTTAGAAAGACATATTTAATCAAAAACAAAACAACAGCACATATTTTGCAATGCCTTCTAAGTGTTGTCAATAATGAGTTTCTTAGACCCTGAAAAAGCGATTCCGCAAGTCTCAGGCTTCTAGGACAAAGAAAAGCGGTTTTTCGAACCAAGCGAATTTGCAAAACAACATGCACTTGCCCATGATCATTTTACATTTTTTGATGAGATATTATATTATACAACATTTTCTGACCAAATAATGACATTTTTCATCAAAATTTGATATAACTTTCAAAAATATTATTTTCATATTCAAAAATTATTTCATAAAAACTATTTAAAATTGAAAAAGTGAATGAAAATAGTTTAGAAAGTCATATTTGATCAAAAACAAAACAACAGCACATATTTTGCAATGCCTTCTAAGTGTTGTCAAAATGAGTTTCTTAGTCCTGAAAAAGCGATTCCGCAAGTCTCAGGCTTCTAGGAAGAAGAGAAAGCGGTTTTCGAACCAAGCGAATTTGCACAAACAGCATGCACTTGCCAATGATCATTTTACATTTTTATGAGAGATATGATATTATACAACATTTTCTGACCAATTAATGACATTTTTGATATTAATTTATATTACTTTCAAAAATATAATTTTCATATTCAAAAATTATTATATCACAAAAACAATTTAAAACTGGAAAAAGTAAATGAAAATGGCTTAGAAAGACATATTTAATCAAAAACAAAACAACAGCACATATTTTGCAATGCCTTCTAAGTGTTGTCAATAATGAGTTTCTTAGACCCTGAAAAAGCGATTCCGCAAGTCTCAGGCTTCTAGGACAAAGAGAAAGCGGTTTTTCGAACCAAGCGAATTTGCAAAACACATGCACTTGCCCATGATCATTTTACATTTTTTTGATGAGATATTATATTATACAACATTTTCTGACCAAATAATGACATTTTTCATCAAAATTTGATATAACTTTCAAAAATATTACTTTTCATATTCAAAAATTATTTCATAAAAACTATTTAAAATTGAAAAAGTGAATGAAAATAGTTTAGAAAGTCATATTTGATCAAAAACAAAACAACAGCACATATTTTGCAATGCCTTCTAAGTGTTGTCAAGAATGAGTTTCTTAGACCCTGAAAAAGCGATTCCGCAAGTCTCAGGCTTCTAGGACAAAGAGAAAGCGGTTTTTCGAACCAAGCGAATTTGCACAAACAACATGCACTTGCCCATGATCATTTTATATTTTTATGATGAGATATGATATTATACAACATTTTCTGACCAAATAATTACATTTTTCATCAAAATTTGATATAACTTTCAAAAATATTAATTTTCATATTCAAAAATTATTATTTCATAAAAACTATTTAAAACTGGAAAAAGTAAATGAAAATGGCTTAAAAAGTCATATTTAATCAAAAACAAAACAACAGCACATATTTTGCAATGCCTTCTAAGTGTTGTCAATAATGAGTTTCTTAGAACTGAAAAAGCGATTCCGCAAGTCTCAGGCTTCTAGGACAAAGAGAAAGCGGTTTTTCGAACCAAGCGAATTTGCACAAACTGCATGCACTTGCCCATAATCATTTACATTTTTTATTAGATATTATTATTACACAACATTTTCTGACCAAATAATGACATTTTTCATATTAATTTTATATTACTTTCAAAAATATTAATTTTCATATTCAAAAATTATTTCATAAAAACGATTTAAAATTGGAAAAAGTAAATGAAAATAGTTTAGAAAGTCATATATGATCAAAAAACAAAACAACAGCACATATTTTGCAATACCTTCTAAGTGTTGTCAATAATGAGATTCTTAGACCCTGAAAAAGCGATTCCGCAAGTCTCAGGCTTCTAGGACAAAGAGAAAGCGGTTTTTCGAACCAAGCGAATTTGCACAAACAGCATGCACTTGCCAATGATCATTTTACATTTTTATGAAGAGATATGATATTATACAACATTTTCTGACCAATTAATGACATTTTTGATATAATTTATATTACTTTCAAAAATATTAATTTTCATATTCAAAAATTATTATATCAAAAAACAATTTAAAACTGGAAAAAGTAAATGAAAATGGCTTAGAAAGACATATTTAATCAAAAACAAAACAACAGCACATATTTTGCAATGCCTTCTAAGTGTTGTCAATAATGAGTTTCTTAGACCCTGAAAAAGCGATTCCGCAAGTCTCAGGCTTCTAGGACAAAGAAAAGCGGTTTTTCGAACCAAGCGAATTTGCAAAAACAACATGCACTTGCCCATGATCATTTTACATTTTTTTGATGAGATATTATATTATACAACATTTTCTGACCAAATAATGACATTTTTCATCAAAATTTGATATAACTTTCAAAAATATTACTTTTCATATTCAAAAATTATTTCATAAAAACTATTTAAAATTGAAAAAGTGAATGAAAATAGTTTAGAAAGTCATATTTGATCAAAAACAAAACAACAGCACATATTTTGCAATGCCTTCTAAGTGTTGTCAAAATGAGTTTCTTAGACCCTGAAAAAGCGATTCCGCAAGTCTCAGGCTTCTAGGACAAAGAGAAAGCGGTTTTTCGAACCAAGCGAATTTGCACAAACAACATGCACTTGCCCATGATCATTTTACATTTTTATGATGAGATATGATATTATACAACATTTTCTGACCAAATAATGACATTTTTCATAAAATTTATATAACTTTCAAAAATATTAATTTTCATATTCAAAAATTATTATTCATAAAAACTATTTAAAACTGGAAAAAGTAAATGAAAATGGCTTAAAAGTCATATTTAATCAAAAACAAAACAACAGCACATATTTTGCAATGCCTTCTAAGTGTTGTCAATAATGAGTTTCTTAGACCTGAAAAAGCGATTCCGCAAGTCTCAGGCTTCTAGGACAAAGAGAAAGCGGTTTTTCGAACCAAGCGAATTTGCACAAACAGCATGCACTTGCCCATGATCATTTACATTTTTTATGAGATATATATTATACAACATTTTCTGACCAAATAATGACATTTTTCATATAATTTATATACTTTCAAAAATATTAATTTTCATATTCAAAAATTATTTCATAAAAACATTTAAAATGGAAAAAGTAAATGAAAATAGTTTAGAAAGTCATATTGATCAAAAACAAAACAACAGCACATATTTTGCAATGCCTTCTAAGTGTTGTCAATAATGAGTTTCTTAGACCCTGAAAAAGCGATTCCGCAAGTCTCAGGCTTCTAGGACAAAGAGAAAGCGGTTTTTCGAACCAAGCGAATTTGCACAAACAGCATGCACTTGCCATGATCATTTTACATTTTTATGAAGAGATATGATATTATACAACATTTTCTGACCAATAATGACATTTTTGATATAATTTATATTACTTTCAAAAATATTAATTTTCATATTCAAAAATTATTATCATAAAAACATTTAAAACTGGAAAAAGTAAATGAAAATGGCTTAGAAAGACATATTTAATCAAAAACAAAACAACAGCACATATTTTGCAATGCCTTCTAAGTGTTGTCAATAATGAGTTTCTTAGACCCTGAAAAAGCGATTCCGCAAGTCTCAGGCTTCTAGGACAAAGAGAAAGCGGTTTTTCGAACCAAGCGAATTTGCAAAACACATGCACTTGCCCATGATCATTTTACATTTTTTGATGAGATATTATATTATACAACATTTTCTGACCAAATAATGACATTTTTCATCAAATTTGATATAACTTTCAAAAATATTAATTTTCATATTCAAAAATTATTTCATAAAAACTATTTAAAATGGAAAAAGTAATGAAAATAGTTTAGAAAGTCATATTTGATCAAAAACAAAACAACAGCACATATTTTGCAATGCCTTCTAAGTGTTGTCAATAATGAGTTTCTTAGACCCTGAAAAAGCGATTCCGCAAGTCTCAGGCTTCTAGGACAAAGAGAAAGCGGTTTTTCGAACCAAGCGAATTTGCACAAACAGCATGCACTTGCCAATGATCATTTTACATTTTTATGAAGAGATATGATATTATACAACATTTTCTGACCAATTAATGACATTTTTGATATAATTTTATATTACTTTCAAAAATATAATTTTCATATTCAAAAATTATTATATCAAAAAACAATTTAAAACTGGAAAAAGTAAATGAAAATGGCTTAGAAAGACATATTTAATCAAAAACAAAACAACAGCACATATTTTGCAATGCCTTCTAAGTGTTGTCAATAATGAGTTTCTTAGACCCTGAAAAAGCGATTCCGCAAGTCTCAGGCTTCTAGGACAAAGAGAAAGCGGTTTTTCGAACCAAGCGAATTTGCAAAACAACATGCACTTGCCCATGATCATTTTACATTTTTTTGATGAGATATTATATTATACAACATTTTCTGACCAAATAATGACATTTTTCATCAAAATTTGATATAACTTTCAAAATATTATTTTCATATTCAAAAATTATTTCATAAAAACTATTTAAAATGGAAAAAGTAATGAAAATAGTTTAGAAAGTCATATTTGATCAAAAACAAAACAACAGCACATATTTTGCAATGCCTTCTAAGTGTTGTCAATAATGAGTTTCTTAGACCCTGAAAAAGCGATTCCGCAAGTCTCAGGCTTCTAGGACAAAGAGAAAGCGGTTTTTCGAACCAAGCGAATTTGCACAAACACATGCACTTGCCCATGATCATTTTACATTTTTATGATGAGATATGATATTATACAACATTTTCTGACCAAATAATGACATTTTTCATAAATTTGATATACTTTCAAAAATATTAATTTTCATATTCAAAAATTATTATTCATAAAAACTATTTAAAACTGGAAAAAGTAAATGAAAATGGCTTAAAAGTCATATTTAATCAAAAACAAAACAACAGCACATATTTTGCAATGCCTTCTAAGTGTTGTCAATAATGAGTTTCTTAGAACTGAAAAAGCGATTCCGCAAGTCTCAGGCTTCTAGGACAAAGAGAAAGCGGTTTTTCGAACCAAGCGAATTTGCACAAACAGCATGCACTTGCCCATGATCATTTACATTTTTTTATAGATATTATATTATACAACATTTTCTGACCAAATAATGACATTTTTCATATTAATTTATATTACTTTCAAAAATATTAATTTTCATATTCAAAAATTATTTCATAAAAACATTTAAAATGGAAAAAGTAAATGAAAATAGTTTAGAAAGTCATATTGATCAAAAACAAAACAACAGCACATATTTTGCAATGCCTTCTAAGTGTTGTCAATAATGAGATTCTTAGACCCTGAAAAAGCGATTCCGCAAGTCTCAGGCTTCTAGGACAAAGAGAAAGCGGTTTTTCGAACCAAGCGAATTTGCACAAACAGCATGCACTTGCCAATGATCATTTTACATTTTTATGAAGAGATATGATATTATACAACATTTTCTGACCAATTAATGACATTTTTGATATAATTTATATTACTTTCAAAAATATTAATTTTCATATTCAAAAATTATTATATCAAAAAACAATTTAAAACTGGAAAAAGTAAATGAAAATGGCTTAGAAAGACATATTTAATCAAAAACAAAACAACAGCACATATTTTGCAATGCCTTCTAAGTGTTGTCAATAATGAGTTTCTTAGACCCTGAAAAAGCGATTCCGCAAGTCTCAGGCTTCTAGGACAAAGAAAAGCGGTTTTTCGAACCAAGCGAATTTGCAAAACAACATGCACTTGCCCATGATCATTTTACATTTTTTGATGAGATATTATATTATACAACATTTTCTGACCAAATAATGACATTTTTCATCAAAATTTGATATAACTTTCAAAAATATTATTTTCATATTCAAAAATTATTTCATAAAAACTATTTAAAATTGAAAAAGTAATGAAAATAGTTTAGAAAGTCATATTTGATCAAAAACAAAACAACAGCACATATTTTGCAATGCCTTCTAAGTGTTGTCAATAATGAGTTTCTTAGACCCTGAAAAAGCGATTCCGCAAGTCTCAGGCTTCTAGGACAAAGAGAAAGCGGTTTTTCGAACCAAGCGAATTTGCACAAACAACATGCACTTGCCATGATCATTTTACATTTTTATGATGAGATATGATATTATACAACATTTTCTGACCAAATAATACATTTTTCATCAAATTTGATATAACTTTCAAAAATATTAATTTTCATATTCAAAATTATTATTTCATAAAAACTATTTAAAACTGGAAAAAGTAAATGAAAATGGCTTAGAAAGTCATATTTAATCAAAAACAAAACAACAGCACATATTTTGCAATGCCTTCTAAGTGTTGTCAATAATGAGTTTCTTAGACCTGAAAAAGCGATTCCGCAAGTCTCAGGCTTCTAGGACAAAGAGAAAGCGGTTTTTCGAACCAAGCGAATTTGCACAAACAGCATGCACTTGCCCATGATCATTTTACATTTTTTATGAGATATTATATTATACAACATTTTCTGACCAAATAATGACATTTTTCATATAATTTATATACTTTCAAAAATATTAATTTTCATATTCAAAAATTATTTCATAAAAACTATTTAAAATGGAAAAAGTAAATGAAAATAGTTTAGAAAGTCATATTTGATCAAAAACAAAACAACAGCACATATTTTGCAATGCCTTCTAAGTGTTGTCAATAATGAGTTTCTTAGACCCTGAAAAAGCGATTCCGCAAGTCTCAGGCTTCTAGGACAAAGAGAAAGCGGTTTTTCGAACCAAGCGAATTTGCACAAACAGCATGCACTTGCCATGATCATTTTACATTTTTATGAGAGATATGATATTATACAACATTTTCTGACCAATTAATGACATTTTTATATAATTTATATTACTTTCAAAAATATTAATTTTCATATTCAAAAATTATTATCATAAAAACATTTAAAACTGGAAAAAGTAAATGAAAATGGCTTAGAAAGACATATTTAATCAAAAACAAAACAACAGCACATATTTTGCAATGCCTTCTAAGTGTTGTCAATAATGAGTTTCTTAGACCCTGAAAAAGCGATTCCGCAAGTCTCAGGCTTCTAGGACAAAGAGAAAGCGGTTTTTCGAACCAAGCGAATTTGCACAAACAACATGCACTTGCCCATGATCATTTTACATTTTTTGATGAGATATGATATTATACAACATTTTCTGACCAAATAATGACATTTTTCATAAAATTTGATATAACTTTCAAAAATATTAATTTTCATATTCAAAAATTATTTCATAAAAACTATTTAAAATGGAAAAAGTAAATGAAAATGGTTAGAAAGTCATATTTGATCAAAAACAAAACAACAGCACATATTTTGCAATGCCTTCTAAGTGTTGTCAATAATGAGTTTCTTAGACCCTGAAAAAGCGATTCCGCAAGTCTCAGGCTTCTAGGACAAAGAGAAAGCGGTTTTTCGAACCAAGCGAATTTGCACAAACAGCATGCACTTGCCATGATCATTTTACATTTTTATGAGAGATATGATATTATACAACATTTTCTGACCAATAATGACATTTTTCATATAATTTATATTACTTTCAAAAATATTAATTTCATATTCAAAAATTATATTCATAAAAACATTTAAAACTGGAAAAAGTAAATGAAAATGGCTTAGAAAGACATATTTAATCAAAAACAAAACAACAGCACATATTTTGCAATGCCTTCTAAGTGTTGTCAATAATGAGTTTCTTAGACCCTGAAAAAGCGATTCCGCAAGTCTCAGGCTTCTAGGACAAAGAGAAAGCGGTTTTTCGAACCAAGCGAATTTGCAAAACAACATGCACTTGCCCATGATCATTTTACATTTTTTGATGAGATATTATATTATACAACATTTTCTGACCAAATAATGACATTTTTCATCAAAATTTGATATAACTTTCAAAATATTAATTTTCATATTCAAAAATTATTTCATAAAAACTATTTAAAATGGAAAAAGTAATGAAAATGTTAGAAAGTCATATTTGATCAAAAACAAAACAACAGCACATATTTTGCAATGCCTTCTAAGTGTTGTCAATAATGAGTTTCTTAGACCCTGAAAAAGCGATTCCGCAAGTCTCAGGCTTCTAGGACAAAGAGAAAGCGGTTTTTCGAACCAAGCGAATTTGCACAAACAGCATGCACTTGCCATGATCATTTTACATTTTTATGAGAGATATGATATTATACAACATTTTCTGACCAATAATGACATTTTTATATAATTTATATACTTTCAAAAATATTAATTTTCATATTCAAAAATTATTATTCATAAAAACATTTAAAACTGGAAAAAGTAAATGAAAATGGCTTAGAAAGACATATTTAATCAAAAACAAAACAACAGCACATATTTTGCAATGCCTTCTAAGTGTTGTCAATAATGAGTTTCTTAGACCTGAAAAAGCGATTCCGCAAGTCTCAGGCTTCTAGGACAAAGAGAAAGCGGTTTTTCGAACCAAGCGAATTTGCACAAACAGCATGCACTTGCCCATGATCATTTACATTTTTTGATGAGATATATATTATACAACATTTTCTGACCAAATAATGACATTTTTCATATAATTTGATATACTTTCAAAAATATTAATTTTCATATTCAAAAATTATTTCATAAAAACATTTAAAATTGGAAAAAGTAAATGAAAATAGTTAGAAAGTCATATTTGATCAAAAACAAAACAACAGCACATATTTTGCAATGCCTTCTAAGTGTTGTCAATAATGAGTTCTTAGACCCTGAAAAAGCGATTCCGCAAGTCTCAGGCTTCTAGGACAAAGAGAAAGCGGTTTTTCGAACCAAGCGAATTTGCACAAACAGCATGCACTTGCCATGATCATTTTACATTTTTATGAAGAGATATGATATTATACAACATTTTCTGACCAATAATGACATTTTTATATAATTTATATTACTTTCAAAAATATTAATTTTCATATTCAAAAATTATTATTCATAAAAACAATTTAAAACTGGAAAAAGTAAATGAAAATGGCTTAGAAAGACATATTTAATCAAAAACAAAACAACAGCACATATTTTGCAATGCCTTCTAAGTGTTGTCAATAATGAGTTTCTTAGACCCTGAAAAAGCGATTCCGCAAGTCTCAGGCTTCTAGGACAAAGAGAAAGCGGTTTTTCGAACCAAGCGAATTTGCACAAACACATGCACTTGCCCATGATCATTTTACATTTTTTGATGAGATATTATATTATACAACATTTTCTGACCAAATAATGACATTTTTCATCAAAATTTGATATAACTTTCAAAAATATTAATTTTCATATTCAAAAATTATTTCATAAAAACTATTTAAAACTGGAAAAAGTAAATGAAAATGGTTTAGAAAGTCATATTTGATCAAAAACAAAACAACAGCACATATTTTGCAATGCCTTCTAAGTGTTGTCAATAATGAGTTTCTTAGACCCTGAAAAAGCGATTCCGCAAGTCTCAGGCTTCTAGGACAAAGAGAAAGCGGTTTTTCGAACCAAGCGAATTTGCACAAACAGCATGCACTTGCCCATGATCATTTTACATTTTTATGATGAGATATGATATTATACAACATTTTCTGACCAAATAATGACATTTTTCATAAAATTTGATATACTTTCAAAAATATTAATTTTCATATTCAAAAATTATTTCATAAAAACATTTAAAACTGGAAAAAGTAAATGAAAATGGCTTAGAAAGTCATATTTAATCAAAAACAAAACAACAGCACATATTTTGCAATGCCTTCTAAGTGTTGTCAATAATGAGTTTCTTAGACCTGAAAAAGCGATTCCGCAAGTCTCAGGCTTCTAGGACAAAGAGAAAGCGGTTTTTCGAACCAAGCGAATTTGCACAAACAGCATGCACTTGCCCATGATCATTTACATTTTTTATGAGATATTATATTATACAACATTTTCTGACCAAATAATGACATTTTTCATATAATTTATATACTTTCAAAAATATTAATTTTCATATTCAAAAATTATTTCATAAAAACATTTAAAACTGGAAAAAGTAAATGAAAATAGTTTAGAAAGTCATATTTGATCAAAAACAAAACAACAGCACATATTTTGCAATGCCTTCTAAGTGTTGTCAATAATGAGTTCTTAGACCCTGAAAAAGCGATTCCGCAAGTCTCAGGCTTCTAGGACAAAGAGAAAGCGGTTTTTCGAACCAAGCGAATTTGCACAAACAGCATGCACTTGCCAATGATCATTTTACATTTTTATGAGAGATATGATATTATACAACATTTTCTGACCAATAATGACATTTTTATATAATTTATATTACTTTCAAAAATATTAATTTTCATATTCAAAAATTATTATTCATAAAAACATTTAAAACTGGAAAAAGTAAATGAAAATGGCTTAGAAAGACATATTTAATCAAAAACAAAACAACAGCACATATTTTGCAATGCCTTCTAAGTGTTGTCAATAATGAGTTTCTTAGACCCTGAAAAAGCGATTCCGCAAGTCTCAGGCTTCTAGGACAAAGAGAAAGCGGTTTTTCGAACCAAGCGAATTTGCAAAAACAGCATGCACTTGCCCATGATCATTTTACATTTTTTTGATGAGATATTATATTATACAACATTTTCTGACCAAATAATGACATTTTTCATATTAATTTTATATTACTTTCAAAAATATTAATTTTCATATTCAAAAATTATTTCATAAAAACTATTTAAAATGGAAAAAGTAAATGAAAATGGTTTAGAAAGTCATATTTGATCAAAAACAAAACAACAGCACATATTTTGCAATGCCTTCTAAGTGTTGTCAATAATGAGTTTCTTAGACCCTGAAAAAGCGATTCCGCAAGTCTCAGGCTTCTAGGACAAAGAGAAAGCGGTTTTTCGAACCAAGCGAATTTGCACAAACAGCATGCACTTGCCATGATCATTTTACATTTTTATGATGAGATATGATATTATACAACATTTTCTGACCAAATAATGACATTTTTCATATAATTTATATTACTTTCAAAAATATTAATTTTCATATTCAAAAATTATTATTCATAAAAACATTTAAAACTGGAAAAAGTAAATGAAAATGGCTTAGAAAGTCATATTTAATCAAAAACAAAACAACAGCACATATTTTGCAATGCCTTCTAAGTGTTGTCAATAATGAGTTTCTTAGACCTGAAAAAGCGATTCCGCAAGTCTCAGGCTTCTAGGACAAAGAGAAAGCGGTTTTTCGAACCAAGCGAATTTGCACAAACAGCATGCACTTGCCCATGATCATTTTACATTTTTTTATGAGATATTATATTATACAACATTTTCTGACCAAATAATGACATTTTTCATATAATTTATATACTTTCAAAAATATTAATTTTCATATTCAAAAATTATTTCATAAAAACATTTAAAATGGAAAAAGTAAATGAAAATAGTTTAGAAAGTCATATTTGATCAAAAACAAAACAACAGCACATATTTTGCAATGCCTTCTAAGTGTTGTCAATAATGAGTTTCTTAGACCCTGAAAAAGCGATTCCGCAAGTCTCAGGCTTCTAGGACAAAGAGAAAGCGGTTTTTCGAACCAAGCGAATTTGCACAAACAGCATGCACTTGCCAATGATCATTTTACATTTTTATGAAGAGATATGATATTATACAACATTTTCTGACCAATTAATGACATTTTTGATATAATTTATATTACTTTCAAAAATATTAATTTTCATATTCAAAAATTATTATATCATAAAAACAATTTAAAACTGGAAAAAGTAAATGAAAATGGCTTAGAAAGACATATTTAATCAAAAACAAAACAACAGCACATATTTTGCAATGCCTTCTAAGTGTTGTCAATAATGAGTTTCTTAGACCCTGAAAAAGCGATTCCGCAAGTCTCAGGCTTCTAGGACAAAGAAAAGCGGTTTTTCGAACCAAGCGAATTTGCAAAACAACATGCACTTGCCCATGATCATTTTACATTTTTTTGATGAGATATTATATTATACAACATTTTCTGACCAAATAATGACATTTTTCATCAAAATTTGATATAACTTTCAAAAATATTATTTTCATATTCAAAAATTATTTCATAAAAACTATTTAAAATTGGAAAAAGTAATGAAAATAGTTTAGAAAGTCATATTTGATCAAAAACAAAACAACAGCACATATTTTGCAATGCCTTCTAAGTGTTGTCAATAATGAGTTTCTTAGACCCTGAAAAAGCGATTCCGCAAGTCTCAGGCTTCTAGGACAAAGAGAAAGCGGTTTTTCGAACCAAGCGAATTTGCACAAACAGCATGCACTTGCCAATGATCATTTTACATTTTTATGAAGAGATATGATATTATACAACATTTTCTGACCAATTAATGACATTTTTGATATAATTTATATTACTTTCAAAAATATTAATTTTCATATTCAAAAATTATTATATCATAAAAACAATTTAAAACTGGAAAAAGTAAATGAAAATGGCTTAGAAAGACATATTTAATCAAAAACAAAACAACAGCACATATTTTGCAATGCCTTCTAAGTGTTGTCAATAATGAGTTTCTTAGACCCTGAAAAAGCGATTCCGCAAGTCTCAGGCTTCTAGGACAAAGAAAAGCGGTTTTTCGAACCAAGCGAATTTGCAAAACAACATGCACTTGCCCATGATCATTTTACATTTTTTGATGAGATATTATATTATACAACATTTTCTGACCAAATAATGACATTTTTCATCAAAATTTATATAACTTTCAAAAATATTACTTTTCATATTCAAAAATTATTTCATAAAAACTATTTAAAATTGAAAAAGTGAATGAAAATAGTTTAGAAAGTCATATTTGATCAAAAACAAAACAACAGCACATATTTTGCAATGCCTTCTAAGTGTTGTCAATAATGAGTTTCTTAGACCCTGAAAAAGCGATTCCGCAAGTCTCAGGCTTCTAGGACAAAGAGAAAGCGGTTTTTCGAACCAAGCGAATTTGCACAAACAGCATGCACTTGCCATGATCATTTTACATTTTTATGAGAGATATGATATTATACAACATTTTCTGACCAATAATGACATTTTTATATAATTTATATTACTTTCAAAAATATAATTTTCATATTCAAAAATTATTATCATAAAAACAATTTAAAACTGGAAAAAGTAAATGAAAATGGCTTAGAAAGTCATATTTAATCAAAAACAAAACAACAGCACATATTTTGCAATGCCTTCTAAGTGTTGTCAATAATGAGTTTCTTAGACCCTGAAAAAGCGATTCCGCAAGTCTCAGGCTTCTAGGACAAAGAGAAAGCGGTTTTTCGAACCAAGCGAATTTGCACAAACACATGCACTTGCCCATGATCATTTTACATTTTTATGATGAGATATGATATTATACAACATTTTCTGACCAAATAATGACATTTTTCATAAATTTATATAACTTTCAAAAATATTAATTTTCATATTCAAAAATTATTATTCATAAAAACTATTTAAAACTGGAAAAAGTAAATGAAAATGGCTTAGAAAGTCATATTTAATCAAAAACAAAACAACAGCACATATTTTGCAATGCCTTCTAAGTGTTGTCAATAATGAGTTTCTTAGACCTGAAAAAGCGATTCCGCAAGTCTCAGGCTTCTAGGACAAAGAGAAAGCGGTTTTTCGAACCAAGCGAATTTGCACAAACAGCATGCACTTGCCCATGATCATTTACATTTTTTTATAGATATTATATTATACAACATTTTCTGACCAAATAATGACATTTTTCATAAATTTTATATACTTTCAAAAATATTAATTTTCATATTCAAAAATTATTTCATAAAAACATTTAAAATGGAAAAAGTAAATGAAAATAGTTTAGAAAGTCATATTGATCAAAAACAAAACAACAGCACATATTTTGCAATGCCTTCTAAGTGTTGTCAATAATGAGATTCTTAGACCCTGAAAAAGCGATTCCGCAAGTCTCAGGCTTCTAGGACAAAGAGAAAGCGGTTTTTCGAACCAAGCGAATTTGCACAAACAGCATGCACTTGCCAATGATCATTTTACATTTTTATGAAGAGATATGATATTATACAACATTTTCTGACCAATTAATGTCATTTTTGATATAATTTCATATTACTTTCAAAAATATTAATTTTCAAATTCAAAAATTATTATATCATAAAAACAATTTAAAACTGGAAAAAGTAAATGAAAATGGCTTAGAAAGACATATTTAATCAAAAACAAAACAACAGCACATATTTTGCAATGCCTTCTAAGTGTTGTCAATAATGAGTTTCTTAGACCCTGAAAAAGCGATTCCGCAAGTCTCAGGCTTCTAGGACAAAGAAAAAGCGGTTTTTCGAACCAAGCGAATTTGCAAAAACAACATGCACTTGCCCATGATCATTTTACATTTTTTTGATGAGATATTATATTATACAACATTTTCTGACCAAATAATGACATTTTTCATCAAAAATTTGATATAACTTTCAAAAATATTACTTTTCATATTCAAAAATTATTTCATAAAAACTATTTAAAAATTGAAAAAGTGAATGAAAATAGTTTAGAAAGTCATATTTGATCAAAAACAAAACAACAGCACATATTTTGCAATGCCTTCTAAGTGTTGTCAAGAATGAGTTTCTTAGTCCCTGAAAAAGCGATTCCGCAAGTCTCAGGCTTCTAGGACAAAGAGAAAGCGGTTTTTCGAACCAAGCGAATTTGCACAAACAGCATGCACTTGCCAATGATCATTTTACATTTTTATGAAGAGATATGATATTATACAACATTTTCTGACCAATTAATGACATTTTTGATATTAATTTTATATTACTTTCAAAAATATAAATTTTCATATTCAAAAATTATTATATCACAAAAACAATTTAAAACTGGAAAAAGTAAATGAAAATGGCTTAGAAAGACATATTTAATCAAAAACAAAACAACAGCACATATTTTGCAATGCCTTCTAAGTGTTGTCAATAATGAGTTTCTTAGACCCTGAAAAAGCGATTCCGCAAGTCTCAGGCTTCTAGGACAAAGAGAAAGCGGTTTTTCGAACCAAGCGAATTTGCAAAAACAACATGCACTTGCCCATGATCATTTTACATTTTTTTGATGAGATATTATATTATACAACATTTTCTGACCAAATAATGACATTTTTCATCAAAAATTTGATATAACTTTCAAAAATATTACTTTTCATATTCAAAAATTATTTCATAAAAACTATTTAAAAATTGAAAAAGTGAATGAAAATAGTTTAGAAAGTCATATTTGATCAAAAACAAAACAACTGCACATATTTAGCAATGCCTTCTAAGTGTTGTCAATAATGAGATTCTTAGACCCTGAAAAAGCGATTCCGCAAGTCTCAGGCTTCTAGGACAAAGAGAAAGCGGTTTTTCGAACCAAGCGAATTTGCACAAACAGCATGCACTTGCCAATGATCATTTTACATTTTTATGAAGAGATATGATATTATACAACATTTTCTGACCAATTAATGACATTTTTATATTAATTTATATTACTTTCAAAAATATTAATTTTCATATTCAAAAATTATTATTCATAAAAACAATTTAAAACTGGAAAAAGTAAATGAAAATGGCTTAGAAAGACATATTTAATCAAAAACAAAACAACAGCACATATTTTGCAATGCCTTCTAAGTGTTGTCAATAATGAGTTTCTTAGACCTGAAAAAGCGATTCCGCAAGTCTCAGGCTTCTAGGACAAAGAGAAAGCGGTTTTTCGAACCAAGCGAATTTGCACAAACAACATGCACTTGCCCATATCATTTTACATTTTTTTATAGATATATATTATACAACATTTTCTGACCAAATAATGACATTTTTCATAAATTTGATATAACTTTCAAAAATATTATTTTCATATTCAAAAATTATTTCATAAAAACTATTTAAAATGGAAAAAGTAAATGAAAATAGTTTAGAAAGTCATATTGATCAAAAACAAAACAACAGCACATATTTTGCAATGCCTTCTAAGTGTTGTCAATAATGAGTTCTTAGACCCTGAAAAAGCGATTCCGCAAGTCTCAGGCTTCTAGGAAAGAGAAAGCGGTTTTTCGAACCAAGCGAATTTGCACAAACAGCATGCACTTGCCAATGATCATTTTACATTTTTATGAAGAGATATGATATTATACAACATTTTCTGACCAATAATGACATTTTTGATATAATTTATATTACTTTCAAAAATATTAATTTTCATATTCAAAAATTATTATATCATAAAAACAATTTAAAACTGGAAAAAGTAAATGAAAATGGCTTAAAAGACATATTTAATCAAAAACAAAACAACAGCACATATTTGCAATGCCTTCTAAGTGTTGTCAATAATGAGTTTCTTAGAACTGAAAAAGCGATTCCGCAAGTCTCAGGCTTCTAGGACAAAGAGAAAGCGGTTTTTCGAACCAAGCGAATTTGCACAAACTGCATGCACTTGCCCATAATCATTTAACATTTTTTTATAGATATTATTATTACACAACATTTTCTGACCAAATAATGACATTTTTCATATAATTTATATTACTTTCAAAAATATTAATTTTCATATTCAAAAATTATTTCATAAAAACTATTTAAAACTGGAAAAAGTAATGAAAATGTTAGAAAGTCATATTTAATCAAAAACAAAACAACAGCACATATTTTGCAATGCCTTCTAAGTGTTGTCAATAATAGATTCTTAGACCCTGAAAAAGCGATTCCGCAAGTCTCAGGCTTCTAGGACAAAGAGAAAGCGGTTTTTCGAACCAAGCGAATTTGCACAAACAGCATGCACTTGCCAATGATCATTTACATTTTTATGAAGATATGATATTATACAACATTTTCTGACCAATTAATGACATTTTTGATATTAATTTTATATACTTTCAAAAATATAATTTTCTATTCAAAAATTATTATATCATAAAACAATTTAAAACTGGGAAAAAGTAAATGAAAATGCTTAGAAAGACATATTTAATCAAAACAAAACAACAGCACATATTTTGCCAATGCCTTCTAATGTTGTCAATAATGAGTTCTTAGACCCTGAAAAAGCGATTCCGCAAGTCTCAGGCTTCTAGGACAAAGAGAAAGCGGTTTTTCGAACCAAGCGAATTTGCAAAACAGCATGCACTTGCCCATGATCATTTTACATTTTTATGAGAGATATATATTATACAACATTTTCTGACCAAATAATGACATTTTTCATATTAATTTGATACTTTCAAAAATATTAATTTTCATATTCAAAAATTATTATCATAAAAACAATTTAAAACTGGAAAAAGTAATGAAAATGGCTTAGAAAGTCATATTTAATCAAAAACAAAACAACAGCACATATTTTGCAATGCCTTCTAAGTGTTGTCAATAATGAGTTTCTTAGACCCTGAAAAAGCGATTCCGCAAGTCTCAGGCTTCTAGGACAAAGAGAAAGCGGTTTTTCGAACCAAGCGAATTTGCACAAACAGCATGCACTTGCCAATGATCATTTTACATTTTTATGATGAGATATGATATTATACAACATTTTCTGACCA
>JBCEWE010001909.1:0-22253 GCA_039877035.1 Silurus lanzhouensis
CACACTCTCCACACACACCCAGGCCAGTCGGATAAATCGGCCAACTCCTGCTCCGGCTGCCTGAAGTGCGCAGCATCAGTCTACAGGTGGAGGAGTACCTTTACCAGCGCCACCTGCTGGGGGACCTGCCCTGTAACTCCCTCTGACTGAGATGCTGCACGCCAAAACACACTGACCAAAAGCAGGGCTATTTTGCACTTAATCCCCAGCTGTGGTTGTGTGTGTGTGACTATCTGCACAGTCATCAGTGTTCAAAAGCTGTGTCTGGAACGAATTAAAACACACACACACACACTAACTTTGACATTATTGTTAAACACTCCTGCAGTCAAAATAAAGCCCTAAAACCATCGTCATTTTTTTGTATTTATGTTACAAATGCATGCAAAATGAAAATATGTGTATAAAACTGATAAGATTCTATGAAGTGAAAAGATGTAAATGTGTGTGTGCGTGTATGTACACTGTGATGTTATAGGATAATAATCCACAATGGGTTGGTATGTATCTGGTGTTAAGCTATTGTTCGAACCACAATGTTGATTTTCACCTCTTACAGCAGCACAACTGAAGTGTTTCATCCTTAATACGTCAGAACTTTTATTTTAATTATAGAACACATTTTTATCCGATGCTACCAGAGAAAAAAAACAGAAACTCCTCTGTTTGAAGACTTTCCTGGAAACCTACTGAATTACAAATCCATGAAACTGGAGAATTATGCACAATATCTGTGCATGAGACTTCACCATATCAATATAAATCAATATACAGTGGCCAGTTAGTATCAATAATTCAATAGCACTATAGAAAACTATAGAATCATAGGGTATTATAGTATAGTACAGTATAGTATAGTATAGCAGGGTATGGTATAGCATAGTGTAGTAATTTACAGTATAGTATAGTATAGTATTACAGTAGGGTTTAGAGTGGTATAGTAGAGTATAGTACAGTAGGGTATAGTGTGGTCTAGTACAGTACAGTAGGGTTTAGTGTGGTATAGTATAGTACAGTAGGGTTTAGTGTGGAATAGTATTACAGTAGGGTTTAGTGTGGTATAGTATTACAGTAGGGTTTAGAGTGGTATAGTAGAGTATAGTACAGAAGGGTATAGTGTGGTCTAGTACAGTACAGTAGGGTTTAGTGTGGTACAGTATAGTATAGTACAGTAGGGTATAGTGTGGTATAGTATAGTACAGTAGGGTTTAGTGTGGAATAGTATTACAGTAGGGTTTAGTGTGGTATAGTATAGCACAGTAGAGTATAGTGTGGTATAGTATAGTATAGTATAGTATAGTATAGTACAGTAGGGTTTAGTGTGGTATAGTATAGTACAGTAGGGTTTAGTGTGGTATAGTATAGCACAGTAGAGTATAGTGTGGTATAGTATAGTATAGTATAGTACAGTAGGTTTAGTGTGGTATAGTATAGTACAGTAGAGTTTAGTGTGGTATAGTATAGCACAGTAGAGTATAGTGTGGTATAGTATAGTATAGTATAGTATAGTATAGTATAGTATAGTATAGTATAGTACAGTAGGGTTTCGTGTGGTATAGTATAGTACAGTAGAGTATAGTGTGGTATAGTATTACAGTAGGGTTTAGAGTGGTATAGTAGAGTATAGTGTGGTATAGTATTACAGTAGGGTTTAGAGTGGTATAGTAGAGTATAGTGTGGTATAGTATAGTACAGTAGAGAATAGTGTGGTATAGTATTACAGTAGGGTTTAGAGTGGTATAGTAGAGTATAGTACAGTAGAGTATAGTGTGGAGAGAATAGTGTGGTATAGTATAGTACAGTAGAGTATAGTGTGGTATAGTATAGTACAGTAGAGTATAGTATAGTACAGTAGGGTTTAGTGTGGTATAGTACAGTACAGTAGGGTTTAGTGTGGTATAGTATAGTACAGTAG
Source organism: Silurus lanzhouensis (assembly GCA_039877035.1). Lineage (NCBI taxonomy): Eukaryota > Metazoa > Chordata > Actinopteri > Siluriformes > Siluridae > Silurus > Silurus lanzhouensis. The sequence continues at coordinate 1,916 of JBCEWE010001909.1, forward strand.
AGTATAGTGTGGTATAGTATAGTACAGTAGAGTATAGTGTGGTATAGTATTACAGTAGGGTTTAGAGTGGTATAGTAGAGTATAGTGTGGTATAGTATTAGTACAGTAGAGAATAGTGTATAGTATTACAGTAGGTTTAGAGTGGTATAGTAGTATAGTGTGGTATAGTATTACAGTAGGGTTTAGAGTGGTATAGTAGAGTATAGTGTGTATAGTATAGTACAGTAGAGTATAGTGTGGTATAGTATTACAGTAGGGTTTAGAGTGGTATAGTAGACTATAGTGTGGTATAGCATAGTACAGTAGGTATAGTGTGGTATAGTATAGTACAGTAGAGTATAGTGTGGTATAGTATAGTACAGTAGAGTGTACAGTACAGTAGGGTTTAGTGTGGTATAGTACAGTACAGTAGGGTTTAGTGTGTATAGTATAGTACAGTAGGTAGTGTGGTATAGTACAGTATAGTACAGTAGGTTTAGTGTGCTATAGTATAGTACAGTAGGGTATAGTGTGGTAAAGTATAGTACAGTAGGGTAGTGTGGTAAAGTATAGTATAGTACAGTAGAGTTTAGTGTGGTATAGTATAGTACAGTAGGGTTTAGTGTGGTAATAGTATAGTACAGTAGGGTATAGTGTGGTAAAGTATAGTATAGTACAGTACAGTGGGGTTTAGTGTGGTATAGTACAGTACAGTAGGGTTTAGTGTGGTATAGTATAGTACAGTAGGTTTAGTGTGGTATAGTATAGTACAGTAGGGTTTAGTGTGGTAAAGTATAGTACAGTAGGGTATAGTGTGGTAAAGTATAGTATAGTACAGTAGTGTTTAGTGTGGTATAGTACAGTACAGTAGGGTTTAGTGTGGTATAGTACGTACAGTAGGGTTTAGTGTGGTATAGTATAGTACAGAGGTTTAGTGTGGTATAGTATAGTACAGTAGGTTAGTGTGGTATAGTGTAGTACAGTAGGGTTTAGTGTGGTATAGTATAGTACAGTAGGGTTTAGTGTGTATGGTATAGTACAGTAGGGTTTAGTGTGGTATAGTATAGTACAGTAGGTTTAGTGTGGTATAGTATAGTACAGTATAGTGTGGTATAGTATAGTACAGTAGGGTTTAGTGTGGTATAGTATAGTACAGTAGGATTTAGTGTGGTATAGTATAGTACAGTAGGGTTTAGTGTGGTATAGTATAGTACAGTAGAGTTTAGTGTGGTATAGTATAGTACAGTAGGGTTTAGTGTGGTATAGTATAGTACAGTAGGGTTTAGTGTGGTATAGTACAGTAGGGTTTAGTGTGGTATAGTATAGTACAGTAGGGTTTAGTGTGGTATAGTATAGTACAGTAGGGTTTAGTGTGGTATAGTACAGTAGGGTTTAGTGTGGTATGGTATAGTACAGTAGGGTTTAGTGTGGTATAGTATAGTACAGTAGGGTTTAGTGTGGTATAGTATAGTAGGTTTAGTGTGGTATGGTATAGTACAGTAGGGTTTAGTGTGGTATAGTATAGTACAGTAGGGTTTAGTGTGGTATAGTAAGTAGGGTTTAGTGTGGTATGGTATAGTACAGTAGGGTTTAGTGTGGTATAGTATAGTACAGTAGGGTTTAGTGTGGTATAGTACAGTAGGGTTTAGTGTGGTATGGTATAGTACAGTAGGTTTAGTGTGGTATAGTATAGTACAGTAGGGTTTAGTGTGTATAGTACAGTAGGGTTTAGTGTGGTATGGTATAGTACAGTAGGGTTTAGTGTGGTATAGTATAGTACAGTAGGGTTTAGTGTGGTATAGTATAGTAGGGTTTAGTGTGGTATAGTATAGTAGGGTTTAGTGTGGTATAGTACAGTAGGGTTTAGTGTGGTATAGTACAGTAGGTTTAGTGTATGTATAGTACAGTAGGTTTAGTGTGGTATAGTACAGTAGGGTTTAGTGTGGTATAGTACAGTAGGGTTTAGTGTGGTATAGTATAGTAGGGTTTAGTGTGGTATGGTAAGTACAGTAGGGTTTAGTGTGTATATATAGTACAGTAGGGTTTAGTGTGGTATAGTATAGTAGGGTTTAGTGTGGTATGGTATAGTACAGTAGGGTTTAGTGTGGTATAGTATAGTACAGTAGGGTTTAGTGTGGTATAGTACAGTAGGGTTTAGTGTGGTATGGTATAGTACAGTAGGGTTTAGTGTGGTATAGTATAGTACAGTAGGGTTTAGTGTGGTATAGTATAGTACAGTAGGGTTTAGTGTGGTATAGTACAGTAGGGTTTAGTGTGGTATAGTATAGTACAGTAGGGTTTAGTGTGGTATAGTACAGTAGGGTTTAGTGTGGTATAGTATAGTACAGTAGGGTTTAGTGTGGTATAGTATAGTACAGTAGGGTTTAGTGTGGTATGGTATAGTACAGTAGTTTACATTTACATTTGTGGCATTAAGCAGATGCTCGTGTCCAGAGTGATGTACAAAAGTGCTTTGAGTCTCAAACAATGAACAAATCTACACTGGTACACTAGTTCACAACAAAAGATAAATCAGCCTACAACTCAGTTTTTTATATTTATTTTATTAATATTAAACAAAGAAAACTTTTAGTACTTTAAGTACTAGTTAGGTCTTCACCCGTTGCTTGAAGAACCTTGAAGTATACTTACCTCCTACCCTGAGAGAAGGTGGTACCAGTCGAGCAGTGCTGGAGCATCTCAGCCAGCGTGGTGCAGTGTGATAGTTGATTAGGTCTCTGAGGTAATCAGAGTGTTTTGAATGCGTTTTGAGTGTTTGAATCCTATACGTGCAGCTACTGGAGCCGAGGGGTGGTGTGGGAGAACTTAGGCAGGTTGAACACAAGTCGTGTAGCTGCGTTTTGAATCATTTGCAGTGGATGAATAGTGTATGAGGTCAACCTACCAACAGAGAGTTGCAGTAGTTCAGTCTCGATATGACAAGAGACTGAACAAGCAGCTGGGCAGCCTGTGTGGACAGAAATGGTCGAATCTTTCGGATGTTGTAGAGAAGAAATTGACAAGAAAGAGCCACAATAGCAATACGTAAGGAGAAGGATAGTAATTGTCAATGGTCAGCTCATGGTTGCGAGCAGTGGCTAAAGGGTAGAGCAGAGAGTTATGAAGAGTTATTCAGAGAATACCTATAGTATAGTATACTAGAGAATAGTATAGTATAGTTGGATAGAGTATGTTTAGTATGGTATATTATATTTGGATAACGTATAGTACGTATATTACAGTTTTAGTACAGTAAAGTTTTTTTTCTATATTTATGACTATTCAGCACTTTAAATCCTTGTCATAAAGTGCCCTTTTTCAATGCATGAAAAAATTAAAGTGCATAAAAGAATGACGCTTGCTCAACATTTTTTGAACGACCAGAAGACTCACAGACACTGAATGAATCGAGTGATGATAAACATGATGATTTTAAAAATGATTTTATTTATCAGATCCGGTTGCTTTAGCTGACGGATCCATAACGATGAACAATCAGGGCAAGACAGAATGATCATGATGACGAAGACAGTGACATAAACAAAAGAAAATGGCCAACAAGCCTTTAAAGTATGAAATAAACGTGATTCACTGCTTAACCGCAACATAAATAATAAAATCTCAACGAAAAAAAATAGTAAAGAAAATATTTCCAGCTAGTCCCTTCCTAATAAATAACCTTTTCCAAAATGACATTTTACAAGACAATTGCACTGGATCCAGTTTTTATCACGTAATATCTCACGCTCACTCTTCTCTCACACACACACACACACACACACACACACACACACACCACACACACCACACCCACACACACACACACACACACACACACACACATTGCCATTCACTTCACTTCACTTATTCAACACCTTCACAATGTTGCTCTGTACAAAAATATTCACATCTTAACTCCGGATCTGCGAATGGCCGGCAAGCAGTGGACTTGTTCTAGTGCTTAGATCAGATTTCCAAGTGAAAACAGACACATCCTCTGGCTTGAAGGAAAGTGGGCCATGCGCACCACGCCCGAAATGAAGAAGACTAACATACACTCATTTGACACTGTTCTCAAAATTCTAATTTTGAGACACCAGCATCAATCTGACAACTATAATCATTTTTTTTCTGCCCTACGTTCGCTCACGGAGATGCCGTTTCCGACCTTTAAATAGGAGAAATTATATTTCAGCACATTTCAATCTTTATTTTTTTGCATCCACCCCGTTAGAGCTCATCACTTGTTCTCTCACGCACACACACACACACACACACACACACACACACACACACACACACACACACCTACTAACGTTGAAGCCACATGGCAGCTTATTCATATCTTACAAATGTTCTATCCATATACAAATCATTGTCGAAAATGAAAAAAACAAAAAACAAAACAGCATTCATCAATATACACGATCGCTGATCATCCTGCGTTTTTTTTTATTATTATTATTATTACAGCACGTAGAGTAGAAATACCTTATCATAAATGTAAAAGCACATCTCGTGTTGTTTTCTTTGTCCATTTCTTTAAGAAACCGAAGTGGAAATGAAGCTCACCTGAGGCCCGTGTGGTCTACTCAGATATACAGACATCTAGCAAACGAAGTGAAGAAAAAAAAAAGAAGAAAAGAATAACAGATCCAGACTTCTATTTTAAGTAAGAGTAAAGGTGGAGGAAAGAGTGTGAGAGCGAGAGGCACGTACTTCACATTTCAGACATTTAGCAAGAGGCACAGGAGCATAACCAAGTACCCTAAATCGTGGAAGATTCCTAATTCCCAGTCCCGTATGAGAAAGATAAAATGAGAAGCCCTTGGCTGGCTTGTGCCCTACATTCATAGTCTAGTGTTAGGTCTGTTTTGCAGTTGGAGCAAAAAAAAAATCATAATAAATGAGCGAAAGAAAAGGTATATAAAAGAGGAGACAGAGACTATGCTCTGGTTTTAATTCTGGATTATGGTCGGAGCTTCATCAATCAGTGGTGATCTGAGATGATGGAATAAGGTCAGGGAATGGAATAGAAGATGGTCACTTTATCTACAAAATGAAAAGTACACATATACAAGGGATTCATACAAATGATTCCAGCTGCCAGCTGTGATGGCTTGGAAGGGGGAAAGAAAAAAATGGCAATCTTCCTTCTTTGATTTTGAAATCTGGAGCCAAGTGCACTCACAGACGTTCTGCATGGGTCACCAACAGGTCTCTGAGGATTGGGTGCTCTTTTCTGCCACACCGTTTTGTCTCTTCCACCCTCTTGGAGCTCAGGCGATGATACTTTTTTGCTGCTAGAGGAGAGGGGAAAAAAGTTTCGGGAAACCTTGAAACTTCGTCAGCTTCACTTTGGTGTTCCAAGCTTTTTGGGAGTCCCGGGCCGCTTGGTCTGCCACAGTTGGTTGGGGATGGTGAACGCGTCTACGCTCATGGACATGGTTTTGGACGGGATGACCGAGAACTGCTTGCGGTCCGAGCTGTATTTGTAGATCGACTCGACCACAGAGAGGCTGATGACCCGTGGGCCGATGCCAGTCAAACGCACCATTTCCTCGGTCTCAGGGTTCATGGTGTAAACCGCCCGGAACTGGCAGCTAGAATCCCGAAAGAGGATGAGGAAGTGGTTGGCGGTGCTCTTCTCCATTTCCTAAGGGAAAGACGTGAAAATGTAAGTACGCAGTGGGAGGAAAATGACTCGGCATGATAGGGAAATGACTGTGAGGTCTCTCACCTCGATGATTTGTTTTTCTGCGGTTCATTGACCTTGCCTGCCAAACAGCAGCGTGAGATGGCATTGTGGATGATGAACTTGTTGGATTTGAAACTTGGCTCTTTATACAGTTTGGGTCCTAAAGGACAAAAAAAAGACGGTATCAGTGGTTTGGAACATTGATTACAACCCAAACTCTGGAAAACGTATTATCCTGTCATACTGTACCAGTGTACTCAGGAATGGAAGCTGGGGAGGAAAGGGTGGATGCATTTTCCCAGTCCTTATCACCATTCTGTGTGGGCACACGGCCTGGAGACATCATTCTTGACGGAGAGTGAGAGCGGCTGCAAAACAGGAAGTGACATTCAGATTGAGTAACTATACTGGGTATTGTATAATCTGTTATCTAAAGTCAGGTCCAAGGCCAAGGTATAGACAATTTAAATCCTGATAGGATATACCTGGGGATTTCCTGATTGTAAGTGTCCCACTATCGCTGGCCATGGAGGACAGGTTCATAGTGGAGTGAGAATACACTTTATTCAGTCTAGAACCTACAGGAAAGCATTCATAAAAAGATCAGGAACTTCACAGGTTTGAATGAACGAGAATAAAGCTGATTAGACAATAAGACGTACCCAGCACCCCTTTAGCTGGGCTGCGGGAGAGGTCTGAATCATCTCGGAACACCGTTTTGGGCCGTTGTTTCTTAACCCCTCGGACAGTGGTGGGCTTCTGGCGCAGCACCTTTTCCAGGTCCTCCATGATCTTGAGCTGATGGCGTCGTTCGTACTCTTTCCGAGTAAAGTCTCCTCGTCTGTGTAGAGATCCTTCAGGAGGAGGCGTTTGAGCAGCCGGAGGTGTGTGAGCAGCAGGAGGAGTGCGAGCTGGGGGAGGCGTGCAGGGAGTCCGGGGACGATCCAGCTCATCCACTGAATTGCGTCTGCTGTGGAATAGTCACATAGTGACTAACAGCTACTATAGCATGGCTACAACTCTGTGGTTTTACACCTGCTAAACTATAAAGGTATTATTCCCTTCTGTAGCTGATCGCCATGACAATAAAAAATAAAAAAATTGTATTCTTTTTAATCATCACCAAATCTACAAAATTGTTGCAGTGTAATTATTTCAAGTTGTTTTCTGGCTCCTTTAATATTTACTGTTAATGAGCTCTTTCCCAGAAAAAACTGAGGTCCCCAAGTCAACATACAAACTAGAGCAGGCTGGAATTTCACAGCAATTGCAATTCACCCCATGAACAGCAGAGGGCTCTAAAATTACAACCTGCTACATTAAACAGGCCTCCACAAAATGAGAAATAATCCTTTTTCTTATCTTTTTTTACATTTTTGGTCCATCCAGGACTTGCTGGTATCTAAACACATTTTTCTATTTTAAATATATCCAGCATTACACCGGCATTATATAAATATAGTATCGTAAATTCACCTAGCCTCCCTTTCTCGTTCCTGCTCCTGCTTCTTCCTCTTCATTTCCTCTGCTCTCTTTTGCTGCTTTTCCAGCAGTGCAGCTCTCCTTTGAGCCATCTCGTCTTCTGCTCGAGCTTCATCTTCCTGCCAAGGTTTCAGAAATGTTACAAACACGCTGTGTTTACATATACAAGCAAAAACGCACCTGCACCACCGCACTGACCTTGAAGAAAAAACCGACACCGTGCTTTAACTCCGGCTCTGTGTGATCGCTCGTGGAGTCGGAGATGGCACCCTGTTCAGCATCCTCTCCATCCAGGCCTCTTAGAGATGACAGAGGGATCTCTATCAGACTGCTAGGTTTTCGGGTGAAGGCTGAAGCAGGGATGTCGCTTTCAAAGGAACACTCTGACGGAGCACCTGAGCTGCTGCCTCCTTGCTGGTCTTTTCTGCTCGAAAAATGGTTGGTGCCTCCATCTAATTCCAGGCTGAAGACGGATTGGTCGTCACTTGGGTCCTCACTAAGGGGCCGAGAAGGAGGACGCGAGTCGCTTTGGGGGACTGGGGAGCCAATGCTGAAGGATAAGGACGCCTGGTCTCTGCATTGCCAAGGAGATACTTTCCGTCGATGAGGCATATTGTCTACATTGTGTGGGGCAGTGATGACCCGGGTGATTGCGGGCGTCTTTGGCTCGGCGGACCTTGAGTAGTGCTGATTTTGGGGCTTTTTGGAGGTGCGGATTGTGCCCTGCGGTGGGAGCCAGGTGATTTCGGGGGGATTGTTTGAGCGCTGATTCTGCGAGATGGAGACGGTGAGGAGAAGGCGGAGTTGGATGTCAAATCACGGGTCGACTCCCTGGACAGGCGTGGAGGTACTGCTCCGGTGGTGTTCTTTGTGCTGGGCGGGATGACCCATGATTGATTGGTAGAAGGGATTTTCTTCTTGAGCAGCTGATTCTGCTGATCAGATAAACGCTGCATATCACTCTGCAGGGAGCTTAGAGCTGCATTCAGTTTTGATACTGCGTTGTTATAATCGCCCAGTGGAACACCGGACTTCTCACCCAACGATCCTGCCACTGTTTTGTCTTTGGAGGACTGCTGTACCTTCCTGTCATCTGGAGGGATCTCCTTGTCCTGCTTCACCTCGCCTCCATCTTCATTCTCTATACGTGCTAGTCTCTCATCCAAAGACATGCGTCGTAGGTCTTCTGATGTTGAGGATGCACCGACAACCTCTTTACCTTCTTCCTTGTCATCACCGTCTTGTTCTTTCTTTAGCTGGAGGAAGGCGCTCTTGCCCAGCCTTTGTCTGTGTTTGGAAAAAATGGCTTCAATACGTCTCTTCTGAGCTTCAATGGCCTTGCGCTTTTCTTCCAGCCTTGCCCCAAGCTCTGACATTTCATTGGTGAGCGCTGGGCTTTTGCTGGGGCTCTCCTGTGTCTTTTTTGCTGCCCAAGTGGTCGTCTGTGGTTCCTCGTTGGGAATCGACTGCTCCTGTGCCAATTTCTTTTTACGCTCAGCAAAGCTGGTCATCTTAACACCACTGTCAGGGGTCTCTTGCCCGGAGAGATTAGCCACCCGAGCACCTGCCGCAGGAGTGGCAGGTGTGGACTGAGTTTTTGGAAAATCCTCAGAGGCATCAGAGTCCACACTACCATCTCTTAATACAGAGTCATCATCCCTTGAGCCATCAGAAGTACGTCTGGTGCGGCTGGCATTTCCCGTCGACCTGTACTGCATTCCAGTGCTGGAAGGGGCGGAGCCGCCGAGGACAGCAGGGCTACCATTATGTCTACGACTAGCCGGGTCATCTGGTGAGTGCAAATAGAAGCCGTCAGGTGCTCCATCAGGATGTAAACGTGGCTCCATTTTGCCCTCACAGTGAATGATCTGCAAGGCTTCCTCAATGGTGGGTAATTCAGCTGCGTCGCCCTCGTTGAGGCCGTTCTCTTCAGCTAAGAGGGGCACCGCAGGACTCCGGGAGGCCCATGAGGCACGTCCTGGAGATCTGCTGATGTCCTCTGGAGGGGTGTAACGTTTGTTAGGCTGTCCTGCAGGATTCAGGTTATCCGAGCTGACTGAGCGCATGATGACAGGGTTCCCCATCACAATGTCCACATCACTGTCCAGACCAAAGGGGATACTGAAGGACACAGCAGATGATAGAGGACGACTAGGAAAACATATGGACATTTTTTCATCAATGAGATTAGTCAAATAATACGAGAATAGAAAACCGCTGAGGTAAAACACGGAGTCTTACCTGAGAGGGTTTTTAGTCCATGATCGTCCAGCTGCCTCTACATGAGACATTGAGGTAGACTGAGTCAGTGAGCCTGATGACACCAAGATGCACAAAAAAACACACAGACTAATGTTAATGGATGGATAAACACACTTCGGGCTGAAACGCATGCGTTTCACAAGTACATTCCAGTGACGCACAATACAGCGATGGTGAAACAACAACATGTAATAAGAGCCGAGACTGGATTATGTTTCAGCTTACCTGGAATTGGTGTGGCAGGGGTTATTGGCAAGAATGGCTTTTTAAATAAAGAAGGAGAGCTGAAAAACAAGACAAACACACATATTAATTGTTAGCTTCATTGCAACAGAAAAACACACTTACAGAAGTAAAAATTGCATGTATGGGTGCCCATATACCTGTTGCCTGAACCACAGTTTACACTTTCTGTCCTTCCAGGGGACTCTAAGGGGAAAAAAGCATCATATGAGTTATATTCTGCTGGGCCTTTTCCTTCCACAACTTCAAAAGATTTCTATCAAAGACCATTAGAAGAATACTCCAAAGTTTAATACTTCAATGTACATGTGATTATCTGATTATCACCAAAAAGGCGTTTACTCACTTATAATGGAAACAAATAATGATTTATGGTGCAAAGGACTTTTATTCAAATGCTTTTCACACTACACTACACACACTGTTGTAGACCCGTCTCTAACCTGTGAGCTCGGTGGTGTTCAGAGGCTGAACAAACTCTGGCTTTGACACTTCGAACCAATGCAAAAGCTCTGCCAGAAAGCTCAGCATATTCACCTGTACATCAAATAATCCACAATTAGACATAAAAACACATGCAAATCTACGACGAAGTTTAAAATGTTAAAAAAATCAAAGAATACGAGACTAATTTGGCAGCAATACGAGAATAAGGTCGACTTTTTTTTTAAGAATAAAGTCGTAGCAATACAAGAATGAAGTCGTAGCAGTACGAGATTAAAGTGGAAATGCTCTGAGGATAACAGAATTGCGAAAAACGTTTCACTGCTTTGCATAAAATAGATGTGTAGGATCTGTATAAAGAGGCGTTCATGGGGTTCGCCCAGTTCTGACGTTCTCTTTGCCAGGAATTCATAGTGTAGCAGAAGACAAACTCAAACCTGTTCTCCCTGAGGAATTGGCTGAATGCACCCTAAAAGGACGGTACCACTTTGAGAAGACTGTATTTAAGCTCTGTGTACTTCTTTTCTAATCTTTTTTCGGAACTTCTTACGTCTTTTCGTAAATTTGACTTTATTCTCAGAAAAAAAACACACGTTCAATCTCGTATTACTACGACTTTGTTCTAGTAAATTTGACCTAATTCTCAAAATATTACGACTTTATTCGCTACATTTTTGCTACGATTTTATTCTCGCAATCTAATATTTACAATTTTTTTTAAGATGGCGCTAAAATGCCGCCGTACAAAACACTACATGAGCCTACTATAAATAAAGGCATATAATGGTGTACCTGTAATTCAGGTGGACTGTAGAGCATATCCTCCAGCACCAGGGGCAGCAGCTTTTCAAACAACTTTCACAGAACTCACGAATAAGCTGGAGATTATAAAGACTGTCAGCCAATGACATGGATTCCTTCATACAAACATCTGAGAGAGGGGGAGCGAGAACAAGTGAGACCATGGTTAAAAAATAAAACAAAACAGAGGAACATGCTAAAGGATAAATATAAGAAAAGGTTAGCATGAGTATCAACACAAAGCTGAATGCTTTAGATTAAGTCTGTTTAAGTCTGAACTTTGACCTGAGTTTGACTGGGCTGAGCGAAAGCCATAAATAATGACAAAATGTGTACACAGAGATCCAGCTGTGTGTTTTTACCTTCTAAACGCAGCAGGCCAGGACAGTAGTAGTGTATGACGGCAGCTATGGCACAGCCGTTCGAGAGATCCTTCACTTCATTCACGACAGGAAAACAGGGCTTGATCTTAGACAGCAGCTTATCCTTCCTGTACCGGAGCTGCACACGACACGACAGGAATGGGGGGGAAGGATGGTGTTTATGGGAGTCCATGCATACTTCCTCGAATGAGGTTCTCGTTATCTGGAGTTGTGTTTGAAATGGCGTACTTTGGATATTTTTAATACAATAAATGTTGATATTCTTCGACGTGCCAATTGAAAGTAGTCGAACAAGCGAAGTTCCTTAGACTACCTCTAGAAGGGGTGGTGGAACGATCCGACGTAGATCAGGACTTTTCCAGAAATCAATAGCAAGTAGTCAACAAAACGTCTGTTTAACGTTTATTAAAACCAAGGAGATGACCACTGATTTTAAGTTTAGGAGGAAATCTATTCAGTATAAGCAAACACGCGTTCAGAGTGGGGAGTGTTAAACAGCACAAGTGTTTGGAATGAACTCATTTTGGGATGAAGGTCATTTAATGTGGATAAAATATTGATGTGTCTGTTCAACAGATCCTACATTGAGTCCTCATTATCTCTTTCACTGCTGTGTTGTGAAAAACAAAAATAGTCTTGCGAGGATTGTTAACCAGGGAAGTAGCAGGTGACTATGACCCAGTTATATCATAGACAGGTTTGGGGTGAAGCCCAGAGCATGTTAGATGATTTCCACCTTATGTATCATGAGTTTCACATCCTCCCTTCTGGCATTCGGTATAAAACTTCTATTAGTAAAACAAATCGTTTCCGACATTCATTTAATCCCCTCAGCTGTTAAGCTTTTCAATTTAATGTAAATACCTCTTGGGAAATTGTGTGTTTGTGTATTGTGTGTCTGAGGTGTCTTAAATGTCTCGGAAATAAAGATGAACTGACTGCTGATGTGTCTAGCAAAAGGGTTTTGCTCTGATTTTGTTTTGAAGGTCAAACAAAAGCATGGAAACACCGGGATTATTATGTAGTGAGCAAATCGTGGAGGAACTCGCTCATCTTCTCCTCCTCCTTCGTACGTGGTCACGTGTGTGACTATTATTATCATCCAGACACCTCTAAAAATGACACAGATGTGTAAGGGGAGGAGCTAGCACATCATCGTCGTGTGTAATTTATTTGTTCGTGAATAATACATAAATTCGAAACCAATCCAACACTACTATATACATCATATGATCAAAAGTTCCAGACGTATTTGGTTCTTCCCCCAAACTAGGAGACACAAAACTGTTCCAGCATGAAAAGATACCTGTTCACTAAGCCAGCTGCATGAAGATATGCTTTATATGGGTTGGAATAGTCTAAAGATAAAGATCTAAAAATAAGATCTAAAGATCTAAAGTGGTCTGCTACAGATCTCTGACCTCAACCCTATTGAACACCTAAATGCTGACTGCACCCCAGGCCTCCTCACCTCACCTACATCACTACCTGACTTTGCTAACACATTTGCGGCTGAATAGATCTCACACAAATCTCCACAAAATCCAGTGGAACATCTTCCCAGAAGCGTGGAGCTTATTATAACAGCAACATCAGCAAATTGGGGGCAAAATAAGGACTGGGATGTTCAAAAAGCACATCCCAATCTTCTGGCCAGGTGTCCACAAACTTTTGTCAATGCCGTGCACCTTTTTTAGAAGGGGTGATCATGATAATTAGAACAGATCAAACCACCATCTCGGCCAGACCCTTGTGTACAGTACGCCATTTCACTCAAAACTATGTATTAGTTACAATATAATTAATCCACATTGTTTTATAACCAAGAAAGAAAAAAAAAAAAACATGAGGGAAATCAGAAATTAGCAGAACTAACACACACACATGCACACAAGAGCAGGTTTAACCTGGGACAAAAAATTCTTGTTTATTTGAATTATGTAATTAAATAATTGCATTTATTTAATTAAATAAATCCAGTGCAGGAGTGAGAGTCCATGCAGGGCACCTCAGCCAAACACAGTGAGAACGAGGTCGGCTGAGATGAGGAACAAACAGCGAGGACATTGTTAGAGGAAAGTGGGACAAGCAGGGACTCGGGAGAGAGGGGACGAGCTCTGAACAGAGGTAGCTGTGTGAACAGCCCACACCTGATATGCCAACGGAATCTGGCTTATCTACATTTACTCTGATCTCCTTCGTATGGCAACATCAAGTCTAAATAAATCCACTTCGCTCATGCAGAGTCGTTCTACAGCGTGTGAGTTTCTTCATGAGCTTTAATTGAATCCAGTTATAAAAGGGTGTGTGCTTGACACCTCTCTGCCGAACCGTCTGTACTTTATTTAATGATGGCCAGCCGATTACCGACTTCACGCTCGACAACAGAGAACCAGTCGGGGGATAAAAGAATGGCAGGATGAAAGACGACGAGCGAGCGAGATAGACTTACAGGAACAAGTTTCCAGTACCAGCGGGTGGGACACTGCGCGAGACGAGAGAAGCGGGTAGACAGAGGAAAAACAGAAGCACACAAAAGAGCACAGAAGAAAGCCATTAAATCCACCCGAGTGGGTTCAAATGGAGAGAGCAGGACAGAAGAAGGAGAAGAAGAAGAAAAAGAAGAAGAAGAAGAGACATTATTATAACTAAACATAACCTGTCAAATTGTCTTACCGAGGCCTGAACTGGCTGTGGCTCTGTACTCTGCTGGGTTTGGTCACTCTCTGAGCGGTTCTTCAGCTTCTCGTTTAACTGTTAAAAATAAATGGATTAAGTGATGTGTGTGTATACACACACACACACACACACACACACACACACACACACACACACACACACACACACACACACACATATACATGCATAAAATTTCCAATTAAATAAAACAAAGAACAAAATTTCTAAACTAAAAATGACATTACATGCATTAGATTCAACATTTTAAACAACTGTTTTTTCAGTGTCTGAACTTAAAATTTTGTTTTCCCTCAATAATAAAAACCTTCATTTAAAAACTGTGTGTTGTGTTTACTTGTGTTATCTTTTACTAATATTTAAATTAGTTCGATGATCTGAAACATGTGTGACAAACAAAGTGTGAGAAACATGCAAAAAAAATAAGAAATCAGGAAGGGGGCAAACACTTTTTCACACCACTGTATAGACATAGGCAGGCAGACAGACAGACAGACAGACAGATGGGCAGGCAAATGAAACAAAGTCTGTTGGTTGAAGGATCAAAATAAATCAATCAATCAACCTTATTGCTAATTGGAGACAGAAATTGACAGACAATCAGACAGTCATTAAGACGGAAAATCAGACACAGACAGACAGATGGAAAATCAGACAGACAGTCAGTTATTTGTCCATGAAGATGGGTTTATTATAGTGAAATATTATGCAGATTTATATGCTAAATTAATTAAATTAAAATATCAGTAATAAATTTGGGTAGATAAATGGAAATTAGTCTGAAACCTCAGATGTTTTATTTTGTAATGTTTGTCCTGAATTTGGCAATATGACTATTTTCAAACTTCAAAGCAACAGAAGCTTTAAAAACTCAAACTCCAGACATTTCGTACAGAAGACAGTATCAGTATTTATTTTCCAATAAATGGAAGCATGTATCCCTCTACAGTCCAGTCGTAACTGTATTTATGCTCAGGTGTGGATCATCTGACTGTCTGTTCCCATTATAGTCCTCATAGACACATAAAAACAGGTAAATCATGTGCATTAGCGCGAGTGTTCGAGTTGCGTAATTGTAATGGTCACGAGTTTGTCGAGGCCCAGACGGAGCACGGCTCGTTTTTATGTGTCGTTTCTCAACACGGAGATCAGTGAGCCTGTGCAATTGTTCTGCTCGAGTTGTTCACACCTGATCTACTATAATCCAGAGTTGTGGAATGTTGGCTTTCTGGCTGAGACCTGTTTTAACTGCAGAAATCGAGTTATGAAAGCCAGAATCGGGACTGTGTAGTGTAGCCAGAAATGGCGGAGAAATGGCAAAATCTCATACTCCTGTAAATCAGAGCTACCAGCCAATCACAATCCTCTGTGAGCGATGGTATGTGGAAGATGGCAGATAGCATTTTCCTTCGCTAATCCTTTCGGCTCCTCTGTGATGTAGCATGAGCAGCTGCATTTTTAAATGCTGTCAATTCATTTAGTTTGGCCTGTGATGTCATCAGAATTCTCCATATGATTGTACATGCTGTAGACTGATATACTACATGGACAAAAGTTTGCGGTCACCTGACCATAAGACTGGTATGTGATTTTCGAACATCCCATTCCGCATTTAAACCCCATTTGCTGTTAAAATAACCTCCACTCTTCTGGGAAGACGTTCCACTAGATTTTGGAGTTTGCTTGTGGAAAAGTGAGGACGCCTGGGATGCAGCGAGGGTTCCAATGGCCACTGAAGATCTTTGACTCTAATCTATGTAAACTATATCTTCATGGGATTGCATAGTTGGAACCCTTAGTGATGTGCCTCCAAGTTTGGGGGGGAAAAAAACCACATACGGCAGGAATATTCAGGTGTCCCAATACTTTTGTCCATATAGTGTAGCTGTTGAGAAATGGTTTGGTGTGTGGAGAGGGAAAAAATCTCTTAGCAGTTAGGGGCCGTGAAATAAAGTGAATTTCTTGGTTTAAGAGAAAAGAAAATGGAAAAACTAATTATAAAACAGCAACAACATTATTTATAAATATATACAGTATGGTACCGTCAGTTTGTTGTCCTATTTGCAGTTACATGTATTTTTCTGTAGAAGGCTGGGTGTAAAAGAGGTGTGTATTGTGTGTGTGTGTGTGTGTGTGTGTGTGTGTGTGTGTGTGTGTTTGTGTGTGTGTGTGTGTGTGTGTGTGTGTGAATATGAACTGATGTAGAATGATGCTGTCAGGTTTGTCCAATTGGTGCACTTCAGTTGTCTCTGATATGTTCTGTATGAGGTATGTGTGAGGTTTTGTAACCTCTAATTGACTTGTGTTTAACACAGTGTGTGTATACGTTATGTTTTGTAAAAGGTAAATTGTGTGTGTGTGTGTGTGTGTGTGTGTGTGTGTGTGTGTGAGATAGATTGTGAAAGTGTTACACACTCACAGTGTTGACCCAGTGCAGCAACGTTCTCTCCCAGTCATCGTTTCCCCCGAGTCGCTCGACTCCTCCGCTTGCCCTCACCGTCTCCATGGCTCCCACCGCCATTAAAGCATCCATCACTGCTAAGTGGGCGCTCTGAGCCAATCACAGAGAGAGAAAGAACGACTGTCAGAACACGGATGAAACACAGCCACCATTAAGGCCATCAAGCCATTACAATTTATGCAATAAAGCAGAGCACGGACGTTCAAACCGCATAGCTTTTGCTAATGCAGGGAGTGTGGAGGGACGGAGGAACCAGAACACATAACCACCAGGTGCTCAAGGGTGAAATAGCTTATTTTTTATTGTTAAAGTGCAGGTAGGAAAAATGCATTTAGCAGACACCCTTATTACAGTTAAGGGCCTTCCTCAAGGGCCCAGCAGCTTAGTGGCAGCTTAGTGGTGGTGAGATTTGATCTCATGACCTGATTAGAAGTCCAACATCAGTTTGAGGAGGTGGTAGCTCAGTAGTTAAGGTGCTGAGTTAATGATTGGAAGATCGGGTGGGTTCAAACCCTGGTATCGCCAAGCTGCCACTGTTGGGGCCCTTGAGCAAGGCCCTTAACCGTCTGTGCTCCAGGGGTGCTGCATCATGGCTGATCCCGCACTCTAACCCCATTGCGAAAAAACTACATGTGACGAGTATAAAGCTGAGCAACTCTTATTGCAGTTGACGTTTGTCAGTTCCAACGTAGATCAAGTGATTTCATTAACAATTTGTTGATCTGAATGACAAAAAAACTTCAAAAATTTAATCAGACATAAAATATGCTACAAAATATTTTCTGATCATATTTACTGAACATATTTTTTTTAAATGTTTGACAGATTTTCTTAGCGAGCACATATTTGGTAATTTATATTTTTTTTTATGATGTTTTATCTCAGGGTCACGATAAATGTTTTTTCCACTCGCACTGCTAATCTAACAGGGTCATGCCGATTTCTTCATTACATCATCGGAGTTGTTTGTTCGGTCCACACAGGTGCTTGTTCTGTTCCTCGTCATCACAAGACTGCTCTACTGATCTCTCCATCTCCTACTACTGCTTCTTCCATCCTCCACCACTCCACTGATCCCTCCATTCTCTACCACTGCTCCACTGATCCCTCCATCCTCTGGCACTGGAACATGCTCTTTACATCCTCTATACATGCTCGACTAGACCCTCAATCTTTCAAAGAACAAGGAAGATACGCGTTAAAACTCAAGACCAAGACCTCTTTTTTTATCTATTTTCTTTCCCAACAGAGTTTTAGACAGACTATATTCTTAATCTGTGTCCTATTGTAACAATAAGAACAAGAACAAATTTATCAAAGGAGTCTTCAAAGCACTGCTGTAAGTCACTCTGGATTCACCAGTTGCCAAAAATGTAAAAGGTTTTAATAACCGCATAAACTCTTCCTGCTAATTTCTTAGCGTTTGGGTATCGTTAAATCCAGATCTGCACCAACATGTTTTCTTCACGTCGACCACGAAGCATTTCCATATGTCTTTGTAGATAAGAGCGTCTGCTCAATGTAAATGTAAACAGACAGATGGTGAAAGAGCGGGATGGTAAACTGTGTTTGTATTTACGTGCTGTGTTTCACAATGTGAAGTACGAAGCAGCTGCTATCGCTCTCAGTGCAATAGATCAATACTGGATGGAAGCGTTCAGCTTTGTGGGCTTTCCAGCAGGACTTCAGCTTTCTCTTTGTCGCTAAATTATCATGGCGTGACTCATCTTTGGTTCAGACTTGCAAATAAATTTCCTGGCAAAAAACTACCCTCGAACCTCATGTCTGGATCTGCGGAGTCACTGGGGGGGTGTACAGACCTATGCTCCTCCTTTTCTAATAATAACAACAAAAATGTACATTAAATTCGAGTGTCTGGTCACGACTGCACCTGCTGCACCCGACACGAATCAGAAACACGACCTCTCGTGTCCTGAGGCTGTTATTCGTCCTCCTCTCATCCTCCCACCCCATTAGGCTGAGAGAGAGAGAGAAAGAGAAAGAAAGAGAGAGCCTCATTAATACACCATGTCAACATTAGTAGATCAGACCGGGAGAGCTTCTTTAGTCCTGATAAGAAGGTTAGAATGTTAAACACAGGCTCTGCTCCCGGTTCACACACACCACTAATGCACATTGGATTAAAACGGAGTCACTCTGGTGCTTCACACTTTGACCAGGAAGTGTACCGGCTGACTCAGCAAAAACGCTAAATGGTCAGGTGACATTCTCACACTAGGTTTGCGTGATCAATATATACGCAATTTATAAAGTTTTGTTTAATATATATATTTACACACACACACACACACACACACACACACACACACACACACACACACACACACACACACACACACAGGTAGTAATGTGTGAACTATACAATATATATATATATATGCATGTGGATGAGCACAGGTTTACGAGTGGAGGGCGGAGCACATACACTTGTATGTTTAAAATGTGTAAATATTTGTACAATTTTGTGTTATCGTTATGATCATCGTAAACTAAGTCGGACCGTCGTAACTCCAGGATCATCTGTATATGCATATTGCTTTCTATAACGGCAGCTCTGCAGAAGATCCAGTTACGGGGCAAATCGCATTATCGTTTCTATAGCAACGACTTGTATAAGCCCAATAATACACTGCTGCTATGTAACAACAAAAAATAGATTAACTTTGACATCCCCATTTGCTGTTATAATAACCTCGACTCTTCTAGGAAGATGCTCCACTAGATTTAGTGTGTGCTTGTGGAGATGTGTGTGAGAGTCATTCATTTACAGGGGTGTTAGTAAAGTCAGGTACTGATGTAGGTGAGGCCTGTAGGCCTGGGGCTTTGTGTTCAGGGGATCGTGATGCTGGAACAGTTTGGGTCTCCGAGTTCACATGAGAGGGGTAATTTAATTCCACATGCAGAGACCTCCAAGAAGAATCACATATAGATGGAGAAGTCAGGTGTGCCTTAGATTTGAGCCCATTTTTAGAATGATTAACTGATAGATTATACATTATGAATCACATAGTGGATCAAAGAACCTCCTCGAGTCACGAAGAACCTCCAGCTTTCCGCCTATAACTGCAAATGAACAGGTGAATGAAGTGAAATGCTGAGTGAAAAGCTTATCTTGGATCAGGTCGGTTCCTTGGAGGCGTTTCTTACAAGCTAGCATTTGCAAACAAGTTTTCAAGGACAACCCTGTGAATTTCCTACAGCGGTTAATGCTGTGCCAAGTGCTGGAGTCTGAGAATAGCCGATCGTTTCTAGTGGGCTGGAGGACGGCCAGAGGTTTACTTGCACCCGCTTCCTTTCCAGAAAATAAAACAAATCTAAATGCATGAACCCACACTGCGGGTTGTGCAGCGTGGCGTGTTATGTGTACTGAGGTATAGTACACACTTGACCGTATCCCCCTGCTTCGCCACACACACACACAGTGCCTCTGGTAATAATGTTCACTGCAGGAGCAGAGTCAGAAAGAACACATTCCTCAGCAATCGGCATAAACCATGTTTCCTTTTACAGTAGCTTTAAATCACACACACACACACACACACACACACACACACACACACACACACACACACACACACACACACACACACACACACACACCATTTTGTGTGTGACCATTACACTGGTCAAGCTGCACACTCGAGTGTGTCACCAGCTGACAGTTCAACTCTGGTCCCGCTCTGGATTCTGGACGAGCGATCAATCTGGAGTTATACTGCATTAAACAGACTCATTTAAAGACTGGGGTTACACTGGCAAATCAAACTGGAACATACTTTTGGAATTCCAATGGAAAGAGAGCTGGTCAGCCACAGAGCAAAACCTTTTTCGAGTTTGCAGTGGCAAATAAAAATTTTATAGGCCTAA
>JBCEWE010001867.1:0-22251 GCA_039877035.1 Silurus lanzhouensis
TACAGCTCTACTAACCAAGTTTTGTTGTGTTTTTTTTTTTTTTACTTCTTCTTTGCAGCTTCTTGGCTCTTGAAATTATTCACTGGAGAACTCAAATCTTGACTAATTAAAACCAGTCGCAGTCACAGAGAGAAAATCTGCAAAACTTTTGGCTATTTAACTGACATCTTCTGGGATATTATCTGGCCATAGATATTCTCTGCTGAAAATCAGTCTACAAGCTCTTGGAAAGTAATGCGCTCACCTGATAGAAGAGGTATGCGGGGTCAGAGTCTAGGCACCAATGGGCATTCAGAGTCAATTCCCTCATACCGCAATAGATAGTGTGGTAATGACCACGACCACCGCTAGAGATTATTGTGCTCATCGCCTCCCTGATGTCTATGGCTAGGATTCGGCCTCTCACCGCGGGTTGGGTTCATTCCCGGTCAGGGAGTTAAATCCTTTATCCCCATTCGAATCTGGCTCACCTTTTGTATAGATGCAATAATCTAATGTTAAAAAATATCCTTCGAGCCAGCGACCTAAGGATGGCTACTAGAAACCTCTTACAGTCCTCCGCTCTACAACTGAGCTATCGAAGGTGAAATGCATGCCGGTTTGTGTCGATGAGCTAGCAATGGGACTGTTGACAAGCGTTTATTTCAATTAGGCTTTTGCAACCAGAGCACCAAGTGTTTAAAACAACCCATCTCAATAGTGAACAAATAGATATAGATATATATATTGAACATACAACTTTCTGTCAAAGCAGTAAGTCCATTAACAGTGTTCAAAGCCATGACATTTGTAGTCCCTTTTCTGAATAATTTCTCTGCCAATTTTGCATCATTGACTGCCGTTCTGCTTAGAAAATTATTTTAAATACACCAAAAATAAAACTGCCACAAGTCACATCATAACATTTAATTTCCAATACAGCTCTACTAACCAAGTTTTGTTGTGTTTTTGTTTTTTTTACTTCTTTCTTTGCAGCTTTTTGCTCTGTGAAATTATTCACTGGAGAACTCAAATCTTGACTAATTAAACAGTGGCAGTCACAGAGAGAAAATCTGCAAAACTTTGGCTATTTAACTGACATCTTGTGGAGAAAAATTGTATTGGCCATAGATATTCTTGCTGACTCTGAAATCAGTCTACAAGCTCTTGGAAGTATGCGCTCACTGATAGAAGGTATGTGGGTCGTGTCTAGGCACAATGGCATCAGAGTCATTGCCTTTAGACCGCATAGATAGTGTGGTAATGACACGACAGTCTAGAGGATTAATGTGCTCTTCGCCCCTGGTGGTCTAGTGGCTAGGATTCGGCGCTCTCACCGCGCGGCCCGGGTTCGATTCCTTCAGGGAGTTAATCCTTTTATACCCGTTCGATCTGGCTCACCTTTTGGATAGATGCAATAATCTAACGTTAAAAAAATATCCTTCGATCCGGACCAGCGATCTAAGGATGACTTATAGCAAACCTCTACAGTCCTCCGCTCTACCAACTGAGCTATCGAAGGTGAAATGCATGCTGGTTTGTGACGATGAGCTTCAAGTTTTGATGTGTTTGTTTTTTTTTTACTTCTTTCTTTGCAGCTTTTTGGCTCTGTGTTATTATTCACTGGAGAACTCAAATCTTGACTAATTAAAACCAGTGGCAGTCACATAGAGAAAGTCTGCAAAACCTTTGGCTATTTAACTGACATCTTCTGGAGAAAAATTTTATTTGGCCATAGATATTCTCTGCTGACTCTGAAAATCAGTCTACAAGCTCTTGGAAGTAATGCGCTCACCTGATAGAAGGTATGTGGCGTCCGTGTCTAGGCACCATGGGCATCAGAGTCATTGCCCTCATACCGCATAGATAGTGTGGTAATGACCACGACCAGCCCGCTAGAGGATTATTGTGCTCATCGCCTCCCTGTTGGTCTAGTGGCTAGGATTCGGCGCTCTCACCGCCGCGGCCCGGGTTCGATTCCCGGTCAGGGAAGTTAATCCTTTTATCCCGTTCGAATCTGGCTCACCTTTTGGATAGATGCAATAATCTAACGTTAAAATAAATTTTAAAGATATCCTTTGAGCCGGATTCGAACCAGCGATCGAAGGATGCTTATAGCAAACCTCTACAGTCCTCCGCTCTACCAACTGAGCTATCGAAGGTGAAATGCATGCCGGTTTGTGTCGATGAGCTAGCAAATGGACTGTGACAAGCGTTTTTTTCAATTAGGCTGTTGCAACCATTGCACAAGTGTTTAAAACCAACCATCTCAATAGTGAACAAATTGATATAGATATATACATTGAACATAAAACTTTTCTGTCAAAGCAGTAAGTCCATTAACATTTCTCTGCCAAATTTTGTATCATTGACTGCCGTTCTACTTAGAAAATTATTTTAAATACACCAAAAATGAAATTGCACAAGTCACATCATAAAATTTAATTTCCAATACAGGTCTACTAACCAAGTTTTGTTGTGTTTGTTTTTTTTTTACTTCTTTCTCTAAAGCTTTTTGGCTCTGTGTAATTATTCACTGGAGAACTCAAATCTTGACTAATTAAAACCAGTTGCAGTCACAGAGAGAAAATCTGCAAAACCTTTGGCTATTTAACTGACATCTTCTGGAGAAAAATTTTATTTGGCCATAGATATTCTCTGCTGACTCTGAAAATCAGTCTACAAGCTCTTGGAAGTAATGCGCTCACCTGATAGAAGGTATGTTTTGTCCGTGTCTAGGCACCAATGGGCATCAGAGTCATTGCCCTCAGACCGCATAGATAGTGTGGTAATGACCACGACCAGCCGCTAGAGGATTATTGTGCTCATCACCTCCCTGGTGGTCTAGTGGCTAGGATTCGGCGCTCTCACCGCCGCGGCCCGGGTTCGATTCCCGGTCAGGGAAGTTAAATCCTTTTATCCCCGTTCGAATCTGGCTCACCTTTTGGATAGATGCAATAATCTAACGTTAAAATAAATTTTAAAAGACATCCTTTGAGCCGGATTCGAACGAGCGATCGAAGGATGGCTTATAGCAAACCTCTACAGTCCTCCGCTCTACCAACTGAGCTATCGAAGGTGAAATGCATGCCGGTTTGTGTCGATGAGCTAGCAAATGGGACTGTTGACAAGCGTTTATTTCAATTAGGCTTTTGCAACCATTGGCACCAAGTGTTTAAAACCAACCCATCTCAATAGTGAACAAATAGATATAGATATATACATTGAACATAAAACTTTTCTGTCAAAGCAGTAAGTCCATTAACATTTCTCTTGCCAAATTTTGTATCATTGACTGCCGTTCTACTTAGAAAATTATTTTAAATACACCAAAAATGAAATTGCCACAAGTCACATCATAAACATTTAATTTCCAATACAGGTCTACTAACCAAGTTTTGTTGTGTTTGTTTTTTTTTTACTTCTTTCTCTAAAGCTTTTGGCTCTGTGTAATTATTCACTGGAGAACTCAAATCTTGACTAATTAAAACCAGTTGCAGTCACAGAGAGAAAATCTGCAAAACCTTTGGCTATTTAACTGACATCTTCTGGAGAAAAATTGTATCTGGCCATAGATATTCTCTGCTGACTCTGAAAATCAGTCTACAAGCTCTTGGAAGTAATGCGCTCACCTGATAGAAGGTATGTGGGGTCCGTGTCTAGGCACCAATGGGCATCAGAGTCATTGCCCTCAGACCGCATAGATAGTGTGGTAATGACCACGACCAGCCGCTAGAGGATTATTGTGCTCATCACCTCCCTGGTGGTCTAGTGGCTAGGATTCGGCGCTCTCACCGCCGCGGCCCGGGTTCGATTCCCGGTCAGGGAAGTTAAATCCTATTATCCCTGTTCGAATCTGGATCACCTCTTGGATAGATGCAATAATATAACTTCTTCTTCTTCTTCTTCTTTCGGCTGCTCCCATTAGGGTCGCCACAGCGGATCATCCGTCTCCATACCACCCTGTCCTCTACATCTGCCTCTTTTACACCAACTACCTGCATGTCTTCCCTCACCACATCCATGAACCTCCTTCTTGGCCTTCCTCTTTTCCTCCTACTTGGTGGCTCCATCCTCAGCATTCTTCTACCAATATAATTCATGTCCCTCCTCTGCACATGTCCAAACCATCTCAATCTCGCCTCCCTCACCTTGTCACCAAAACATCCTACATGCGCTGTCCCTCTAATAAACTCATTTCTAATCTTATCCATCCTCGTCACTCCCAACGAAAACCTCAACATCTTCAGCTCTGCTACCTCCAGCTCCACCTCCACGTAGCTTCCTGTTTTTGACTTGTTTGCCGCGAGTTCCGTGTTTGTATTCGTGTTTATATTCGTTTGTTTGTGTTTTTCTCTTTTAATAATCCTAAATTGTTTGTCTTCCTGACTTGTGCCTGTAGTCAGTTAAACTCGACTACCACTATATTTTCTCTCACTTTATCTTATTTGTGTATCTGAAATCTGTTCGTGATTATGAGCACTATGCCGGCTGTGTGTCTGACTTTGAGCACAGGTGAGGACTCATTCGATTTGCAAACGGTGGCGTTTGAGATGGAGGTTTTGGAAAAACAGATTCGCGAGCTGCATGAAAAGCATGCCGGCTGCGAGAGCGGAAAGCGGCGCTGGAAACATCCCGGGCGGACGCGCACTCGTCCAGGTAAATTCCGGGCTGAACCCAACGCTCCCAGCACCT
The DNA here is from genome assembly GCA_039877035.1 of Silurus lanzhouensis. Lineage (NCBI taxonomy): Eukaryota > Metazoa > Chordata > Actinopteri > Siluriformes > Siluridae > Silurus > Silurus lanzhouensis. Next base: position 4,675 of record JBCEWE010001867.1, read on the forward strand.
CAACTCCGCGTGTTTCTCTGCCCAGACCCAGCGCACCTACATCTCCGGCAAAGGTGCAACACGGACCCTGGATGCGGCAGCAACGGAAGAGACAAGCAAAGCCCCGGTCGAGGACGTCTCCCCGCCACCACTACAGGCCTTCGAGATCTCGACCGAGAACCGCTTCGCCCTCTCCGCGAGACGGAACGCGACACTGTGATTCTCGGAGATTCCATCGTCCGGCATGTCCGCTCTACCGGAGCTAAAGGTAAGATGCACACTCGCTGTTTTCCTGGTGCTCGTGTTCTTGATGTCGCTGCGCAGGTACCCGCGATCCTGAAGGAGAACTTCGGAGCGGTTGTTCTTCATGCCGGAACGAACGACACCAGGCTGAGGCAAATGGATATATTAAAGAGGGACTTCAGGATCCTGCTGGAGACGGTACGCAGCACATCACCCACAACGAGGATCATAGTGTCAGGACCTCTTCCCACTTACCAGCGCGGGGCTGAGAAGTTTAGTAGACTTTTAGCTCTAAATGAATGGTTACAGTCATGGTGTCGAGAACATAAACTTCTCTTTGTTAATAACTGGAACTGTTTCTGGGAGCGTCCTAGGTTCTTCCGCCCTGATGGCCTGCACCCCAGCAGAGTTGGAGCAGCAGTGCTATCAGATAACATCTCTAGGATACTTCACACCATCTGACTGGTAAGACATCAGGAAATTTACGACAATGAGAACACGCATACAACAGACCAAATAGTTACAAGTTCACACACAGCCCAGTTTATAGAAACCGTATCTATTCCTCGTGTAGCAAAACCAAGAATTAAATACACAAGATCCAGAAATAATCCACAGCATCTCCTGAGACAGTGTTACCTTCAACTCCACAACTCCACTGTTTTACATGTATAGGACAGGAAGAGCTGTATAATGTTATTGCCAAAGCTAAATCGACAACATGTCAGTTAGATCCAATTCCTACTAAATTACTGAAGGAAGTGTTATATACAACTGGTGAACCTCTTCTAAATATTATTAACTCCTCACTATCTTTAGGTCACGTCCCTAAATCCCTCAAATTAGCAGTTATTAAGCCTCTCATTAAAAAACCTAATCTGGATCCAAACACGTTATCAAATTACAGAGCAATTTCAAATCTCCCATTTATGTCTAAGATTTTAGAAAAGATTGTCGCTGCCCATTTATGTTCCTACCTGCAAGAGAACAATATCTTTGAAGAATTTCAGTCAGTTTTAGGCCCCATCATAGCACAGAAACTGCTCTAGTTAAAATAACTAATGACCTGTTTTTAGCTTCAGACCAAGGCTTCATTTCGCTGTTGGTTTTACTAGATCTTAGTGCTGCATTTGACACTATAGACCATGATCTCCTCCTAGATCGATTACAAAATTACATCGGCATTCAGGGACAGGCATTAAGCTGGTTTAAATCCTACCTGTCCGATCGTTACCATTTCGTAGATTTAAATGGAGAGCTATCCAGGCTAATGCAAGTAAATTATGGCGTGCCACAAGGTTCAGTTCTAGGACCCCTGCTGTTCACAATATACATGCTTCCGTTAGGAAATATTATTAGAAAGCATGGAATCAGCTTTCATTGTTATGCTGATGATACTCAGCTATATATTTCATCTAAACCAGGCGATACAGCTCAATTAACCCGGATAACTGAGTGTGTTATGGAAATAAGAGATTGGATGACCCATAACTTTCTACTTTTAAATTCCGATAAGACTGAGATTTTGCTCATCGGACCAAAAACTAGTATACAGAAGCTCCAGCATCTCAACCTGCATTTAGACGGATGCTCTGTAACCACTAGTTCAACGGTAAAAGACCTGGGTGTTATTTTAGACAGCGACTTGTCTTTCAAAATCATATCAATCAAGTTACAAAAACAGCCTTCTTTCACCTTAGAAATATTTCTAAGCTAAGAATATGTTGTCCATATCCGATGCAGAGAAGCTCGTCCATGCGTTCATGACCTCCAGAATAGACTACTGTAATGCGTTGCTAGGTGGATGTCCTGCATCATTAATAAACAAGCTTCAGTTAGTCCAGAATGCAGCAGCCAGAGTTCTTACAAGGTCAAGAAAATATGATCACATAACCCCGATCTTATCGTCCCTACATTGGCTTCCTGTTAAGTTTCGAATAGACTACAAACTATTACTTCTCACTTATAAAGCACTAAATGGTTTGGCTCCCATGTATCTATCCAGTCTTTCAACTCGCTACAATCCGCCACGCTCCCTGAGATCTCAAAACTCTGGGCTTCTAGTAGTTCCTAGAATAGCAAAGTCCACTAAAGGTGGTAGAGCATTTTCACATTTAGCTCCTAAACTCTGGAATAGTCTTTCTGACAGTGTTCACGGCTCAGACACACTCTCCCAGTTTAAGTGTAGATTAAAAACATATCTTTTTAGCAAAGCCTACACATAACACACATTGCTTGCTCATCAGGGACAAATACACACCATTCACCATCACTGTTGATTTGTGTAAAGCTGCTTTGAGACAATGTCTGTTGTGAAAAGCGCTATACAAATAAACCTGACTTGACTTGACTTGACTCCTGCCTTTTACTCAATGCCACTGTCTCTAAACCATACAACATCGCAGGTCTCACCACAGTCCTATAAACTTTCCCTTTCAATTTTGCAGATACCCTACTATCACAAACCACTCCTGTCACTCTTCTCCACCCACTCCACCCTGCTGCACTCTTTTCTTAACTTCTCTAACACACTCTCCATTACTTTGCACTGTTGACCCCAGGTACCTGAATTCCTCCACCTTCTGAAGCTCTTCTCCCTGCAACCGCACCACTCCACTGCCCTCCCTCTCATTCACACACATGTATTCTGTCTTACTCCTACTGAGTTTCATTCCCCTTCTCTTCAGCGCATATCTCCACCTCTCCAGGCTCTTCTCAACCTGCTCCCTATTTCACAACAAATCACAATATCATCCGCAAACATCATAGTCCAGGGAGACTCCTGTCTGACCTCGTCCGTCAACCTGTCCATCACCACTGCAAACAGGAAAGGGCTCAGGGCCGATCCTTGATGCAGTCCAACCTTCACTCTAAACCAGTCTGTCGTACCTACTGCACACTTCACTGCCGTCACACTGTCCTCATACATGTCCTGCACCACCCTCACATACTTCTCTGACACACCTGACTTCCTCATACAATACCACAACTCCTCTCTTGGCACCCTGTCGTACGCCTTCTCTAAATCCACAAATACACAATGCAATTCCTTCTGTCCTTCTCTATACTTCTCCATCAACATTCTCAAAGCAAATAAGGCATCTGTGGTGCTCTTCCTCGGCATGAAACCATACTGTTGCTCACAGATGGTCACCTCTTCTCTCAGCCTGGCTTCCACTACTCTTTCCCATAACTTCATGGTGTGACTGATCAACTTAATACCCCTGTAGTTCCTGCAGGTCTGCACATCTCCTTTATGCTTAAAGATCGGTACCAGCACACTTCTTCTCCATTTCTCAGGCATCTTCTCACCTTCCAAAATCCTGTTAAACAATCTGGTCAAAAACTCCACTGCCATCTCTCCTAAACATCTCCACGCTTCTACCGGTATGTCATCTGGTCCAACCGACTTTCCACTCTTCATCCTCTTAATCGCTGCTCTCACTTCCTCCTTACTAATCCTATCTACATCCTGCTTCACCAACTCCACATCATCCAACCTTCTCTCTCTCTGATTTTCCTCATTCATCAGCTGCTCAAAATACTCCCTCCACCTTCTCAACACACTCTCCTCACTAGTAAACACATTTCCCTCTCCATCCTTTACTGCTCTAACTTGCAGTACATCCTTTCCAGCTCGGTCCCTCTGCCTGGCCAATCGGTACAAATCCTTTTCTCCTTCCTTAGTGTCCAACCTCTCATACAGCTCCTCATATGCCTTTTCCTTGGCTTTCGCCACATCCCTCTTAACCTGCTGCCGCTCTCCTTGTACTCCTGCCTACTTTTCTCATCACTCTGTCTATCCCACTTCTGTTTTGCCAACCTCTTTCTCTTTATGCTCTCCTGCACTTCCTCATTCCACCACCACGTCTCCTTGTCTTCCTTTCTATTTCCAGATGTCACACCAAGTACTTTTCTAGCTGCCTCCCTCATCACTCCTGCAGTAGTTGCCCAATCATCCAACACCTCCTTAACACCACTGAGCCTCTCTCTGACCTCTTCCCTGAACCTCACACTACACTCTTCCTCCTTCAGTTTCCACCATCTTATTCTTCTCTCAGTCCTCACTCTCCTCCTCTTCTTCTTCGCCTCCAAAACCATCCTACAGACCACCATCCTATGCTGTCTAGCTACACTGTCCCTGCCAACACCTTACAGTCGCCAATCTCCTTCAGGTTGCATCTCCTGCATAGCACATAGTCCACCTTTGTGCACCTTCCTCCACTCTTATACGTCACCCTATGATCCTCCTTCTTCTTAAAATAAGTGTTCACCACTGCCATTTCCATCCTTTTAGCAAAATCTACCACCATCTGCCCTTCCACATTCCTCTCCTTAAAACCATACCTACCCATCACTCCTCGTCACCTCTGTTCCCTTCACCTACATGCCATTAAAGTCCGCCCCAATCACCAACCGTTCTTTCCTAGGTACACCATCTACCACTTCATCTAATTCACTCCAGAATCTTTCCTTCTCCTCCATCTCACAGCCAACTTGTGGAGCATAGGCACTGATGACATTTATCATCATCCCTTCAACTTCCACCTTCACGATCATCACCCTATCAGAAACTCTCTTCACCTCCACTACACTCTTACTGTACTCTTCCTTCAGAATCACCCCTACACCATTTCTCTTTCCATCCACACCATGATAAAACAGTTTAAATCCACCTCCAATGTTCCTGGCCTTACTCCCTTTCCACTTGGTCTCCTGAACACACAGCATATCTACCTTTCTCCTCTCCATCATATCAGCTACTTCTCTCCCTTTACCCGTCATAGTACCAACATTTAAAGTACCAACCCTAACCTCCACTCTCCTACACTGCTCCTTCCCCTGCCGTCTCTGTAGACGTCTTCCTCCTCTCCTTTTCCTCCTTCGGCCAACAGTAGCCCAATTTCCACCGGTACCCTGTCAGCTAACGATACCTGTGGCGGTCGTTGTTAACCCGGGCCTCGACCGATCCGGTATGAAATTCTCATTTGTGATCCGTATATTTAATTTGGCACATGTTTTACGCTGGATGCCCTTCCTAACGCAACCCTCCCCATTTACCCGGCTTGGTACCGGCACTAACAATGCACTGGCTTGTGCCTCCCTAATGGCTGGTTCCTCCTAATGGCTGGGTTAGATGCAATATATAACGTTAAAATAAATTTTAAAAATATCTTCGAGCCGATTCGAACCACACCTAAGGATGGTGTAGCAAACCTACGGTCTATCTGGCCATAGATATCTCTGATGACTCTGAAATCAGTCTACAAGCTCTTGAGTAATGCGCTCACCTATAGAAGTGTGGGTCGTGTCTAGCACAATGGCATCAGAGTCATTGCCTCAGACGCATAGATGTGTGTAATGACCACGACAGCCGCTAGAGGATTATTGTGCTCATCACTCCTGTGTCTAGTGCTAGGATTCGGCGCTCTCACCGCGCGGCCCGGTTCGATTCCGGTCATGGAAGTTAAATCCTTTTATCCTGTTCGAATCTGGATCACTTTTGGATAGACGCAATAAATAAGTTAAAATAAATTTACAAAATATCTCCGAGCCGATTCGAACCAGCGACCTAAGGATGGCTGCTAGCAAACCTCTACAGTCCTCCGTTCTACCAACTGAGCTATCGAAGGTGAAATGCATGCCGGTTTGTGTCGATGAGCTAGCAAATGGGACTGTTGACAAGCGTTTATTCAATTAGGCTTTTGCAACCAAGAGCACCAAGTGTTTAAAACAAACCCATCTCAATAGTGAACAAATAGATATAGATATATACATTGAACATACAACTTTTCTGTCAAAGCAGTAAGTCCATTAACAGTGTTCAAAGCCATGACATTTGTAGTCCTTTTCTGAATAATTTCTCTTGCAAATGTTGCATCATTGACTGCCGTTCTGCTTAGAAAATTATTTTAAATACACCAAAAATAAAACTGCCACAAGTCACATCATAACATTTAATTTCCAATACAGCTCTACTTACCAAGTTTTGTTGTGTTTTTTGTTTTTTTTACTTCTTTCTTTGCAGCTTTTTGGCTCTGTGAAATTATTCACTGGAGAACTAAATCTTGACTAATTAAACCATGGCAGTCACAGAGAGAAAATCTGCAAAACTTTTGGCTATTTAACTGACATCTTTGGAGAAAAATTTTATTGGCCATAGATATTCTCTGCTGAAAATCAGTCTACAAGCTCTTGGAAGTAATGCGCTCACCTGATAGAAGGTATGTGGGGTCCGTGTCTAGGCACCATGGGCATCAGAGTCATTGCCCTCATACCGCATAGATAGTGTGGTAATGACCACGACCAGCCGCTAGAGGATTATTGTGCTCATCGCCTCCCTGATGGTCTAGTGGCTAGGATTCGGCGCTCTCACGCCGCGGGGGGTTCGATTCCCGGTCAGGGAAGTTAAATCCTTTTATCCCCGTTCGAATCTGGCTCACCTTTTGGATAGATGCAATAATCTAATGTTAAAAAATATATCCTTCGAGCCGGATTCGAACCAGCGACCTAAGGATGGCTACTAGCAAACCTCTACAGTCCTCCGCTCTACCAACTGAGCTATCGAAGGTGAAATGCATGCTGGTTTGTGTCGATAAGCTAGCAAATGGGACTGTTGACAAGCGTTTATTTCAATTAGGCTTTTGCAACCATGGCACCAAGTGTTTAAAACCAACCCATCTCAATAGTGAACAAATAGATATAGATATATACATTGAACATAAAACTTTTCTGTCAAAGCAGTAATTCATTAACATTTCTCTTGCCAAATTTTGCATCATTGACTGCCGTTCTACTTAGAAAATTATTTTAAATACACCAAAAATAAAACTGCCACAAGTCACATCATGAACATTTAATTTCCAATACAGCTCTACTAACCAAGTTTTGTTGTGTTTTTGTTTTTTTTACTTTTTTCTTTGCAGCTTTTGGCTCTGTGAAATTATTCACTGGAGAACTGAAATCTTAACTAATTAATACCAGTGGCAGTCACAGAGAGAAAATCTGCAAAACTTTTGGCTATTTAACTGACATCTTGTGGAGAAAAATTGTATTGGGCCATAGATATTCTCTGCTGACTCTGAAAATCAGTCTACAAGCTCTTGGAAGTAATGCGCTCACCTGATAGAAGGTATGTGGGGTCCGTGTCTAGGCACAATGGGCATCAGAGTCATTGCCCTTAGACCGCATAGATAGTGTGGTAATGACCACGACCAGCCGCTAGAGGATTAATGTGCTCTTCGCCTCCCTGGTGGTCTAGTGGCTAGGATTCGGCGCTCTCACCGCCGCGGCCCGGGTTCGATTCCCTTCAGGGAAGTTAAATCCTTTTATACCCGTTCGCATCTGGCTCACCTTTTGGATAGATGCAATAATCTAACGTTAAAAAAAAATATCCTTCGATCCGACCAGCGATCTAAGGATGACTTATAGCAAACCTCTACAGTCCTCCGTCTACCAACTGAGCTATCGAAGGTGAAATGCATGCTGGTTTGTGACGATGAGCTTCAAGTTTTGTTGTGTTTGTTTTTTTTTACTTCTTTCTTTAAAGCTTTTTGGCTCTGTGTTATTATTCACTGGAGAACTCAAATCTTGACTAATTAAAACCAGTGGCAGTCACAGAGAGAAAATCTGCAAAACCTTTGGCTATTTAACTGACATCTTTGGAGAAAAATTTTATCTGGCCATAGATATTCTCTGCTGACTCTGAAAATCAGTCTACAAGCTCTTGGAAGTAATGCGCTCACCTGATAGAAGGTATGTGGGGTATTGTCTAGGCACCAATGGGCATCAGAGTCATTGCCTCAGACCGCATAGATAGTGTGGTAATGACCACGACCAGCCGCTAGAGGATTACTGTGCTCATCGCCTCCCTGATGGTCTAGTGGCTAGGATTCGGCGCTCTCACCGCCGCGGCCCGGGTTCGATTCCCGGTCAGGGAAGTTAAATCCTTTTATCCCGTTCGAATCTGGCTCACCTTTTGGATAGATGCAATAATTAACGTTAAAAAAAATATCCTTCGAGCCGGATTCAAACCAGCGACCTAAGGATGGCTACTAGCAAACTTCTACAGTTCTCCGCTCTACCAACTGAGCTATCGAAGGTGAAATGCATGCCGGTTTGTGTCGATGAGCTAGCAAATGGGACTGTTGACAAGGTTTAATTCAATTAGGCTTTTGCAACCATTGGCACCAAGTGTTTAAAACCAACCATCTCAATAGTGAACAAATAGATATAGATATATACATTGAACATAAAACTTTTCTGTCAAAGCAGTAAGTCCATTAACATTTCTCTTGCCAAATTTTGCATCATTGACTGCCTTCTACTTAGAAAATTATTTTAATACACCAAAAATGAAACTGCCACAAGTCACATCTAAACATTTAATTTCCAATACAGGTCTACTAACCAAGTTTTGTTGTGTTTGTTTTTTTTTTACTTCTTTCTCTAAAGCTTTTTGGCTCTGTGTAATTATTTACTGGAGAACTCAAATCTTGACTAATTAAAACCAGTGGCAGTCACAGAGAGAAAATCTGCAAAACCTTTGGCTATTTAACTGACATCTTGTGGAGAAAAATTGTATCTGGCCATAGATATTCTCTGATGACTCTGAAAATCAGTCTACAAGCTCTTGGAGGTAATGCGCTCACCTGATAGAAGGTATGTGGGGTCCGTGTCTAGGCACCAATTGGCATCAGAGTCATTGCCCTCAGACCGCATAGATAGTGTGGTAATGACCACGACCAGCCGCTAGAGGATTATTGTGCTCAACACCTCCCTGGTGGTCTAGTGGCTAGGATTCGGCGATCTCACCGCCGCGGCCTGGGTTCGATTCCCGGTCATGGAAGTTAAATCCTTTTATCCCTGTTCGAATCTGGATCACCATTTGGATAGATGCAATAATATAACGTTAAAATAAATTAAAAAAATATCCTCCAGCCGGATTCGAACCAGCGACCTAAGGATGACTGCTAGCAAACCTCTACAGTCCTCCGTTCTACCAACTGAGCTATCGAAGGTGAAATGCATGCCGGTTTGTGTCGATGAGCTAGCAAATGGGACTGTTGACAAGCGTTTATTTCAATTAGGCTTTTGCAACCAAGAGCACCAAGTGTTTAAACCAACCCATCTCAATAGTGAACAAATAGATATAGATATATACATTGAACATACAACTTTTCTGTCAAAGCAGTAAGTCCATTAACAGTGTTCAAACCATGACATTTGTAGTCCCTTTTCTGATAATTTCTCTTGCCAAATTTTGCATCATTGACTGCCGTTCTGCTTAGAAAATTATTTTAAATACACCAAAAATAAAACTGCCACAAGTCACATCATAAACATTTAATTTCCAATACAGCTCTACTAACCAAGTTTTGTTGTGTTTTTGTTTTTTTTACTTCTTTCTTTGCAGCTTTTTGGCTCTGTGAAATTATTCACTGGAGAACTCAAATCTTGACTAATTAAAACCAGTGGCAGTCACAGAGAGAAAATCTGCAAAACTTTTGGCTATTTAACTGACATCTTCTGGAGAAATATTTATCTGGCCATAGATATTCTCTGCTGAAAATCAGTCTACAAGCTCTTGGAAGTAATGCGCTCACCTGATAAAGGTATGTGGGGTCCGTGTCTAGGCACCAATGGGCATCAGAGTCATTGCCCTCATACCGCATAGATAGTGTGGTAATGACCAGACCAGCCGCTAGAGGATTATTGTGCTCATCGCCTCCCTGATGGTCTAGTGGCTAGGATTCGGCGCTCTCACCGCCGCGGTTGGGTTCGATTCCCGGTCAGGGAAGTTAAATCCTTTTATCCCCGTTCGAATCTGGCTCACCTTTTGTATAGATGCAATAATCTAATGTTAAAAAAAAATATCCTTCGAGCCGGATTCGAACCAGCGACCTAAGGATGGCTACTAGCAAACCTCTACAGTCCTCCGCTCTACCAACTGAGCTATCGAAGGTGAAATGCATGCCGGTTTGTGTCGATGAGCTAGCAAATGGGACTGTTGACAAGCGTTTATTTCAATTAGGCTTTTGCAACCAAGAGCACCAAGTGTTTAAAACCAACCCATCTCAATAGTGAACAAATAGATATAGATATATACATTGAACATACAACTTTTCTGTCAAAGCAGTAAGTCCATTAACAGTGTTCAAAGCCATGACATTTGTAGTCCCTTTTCTGAATAATTTCTCTTGCCAAATTTTGCATCATTGACTGCCGTTCTGCTTAGAAAATTATTTTAAATACACCAAAAATAAAACTGCCACAAGTCACATCATAAACATTTAATTTCCAATACAGCTCTACTAACCAAGTTTTGTTGTGTTTTTTGTTTTTTTTACTTCTTTCTTTGCAGCTTTTTGGCTCTGTGAAATTATTCACTGGAGAACTCAAATCTTGACTAATTAAAACCAGTGGCAGTCACAGAGAGAAAATCTGCAAACTTTTGGCTATTTAACTGACATCTTCTGGAGAAATATTTTATTGGCCATAGATATTCTCTGCTGAAAATCAGTCTACAAGCTCTTGGAAGTAATGCGCTCACCTGATAAAAGGTATGTGGGGTCCGTGTCTAGGCACCAATGGGCATCAGAGTCATTGCCCTCATACCGCATAGATAGTGTGGTAATGACCACGACCAGCCGCTAGAGGATTATTGTGCTCATCGCCTCCCTGATGGTCTAGTGGCTAGGATTCGGCGCTCTCACCGCCGCGGGTTGGGTTCGATTCCCGGTCAGGGAAGTTAAATCCTTTTATCCCCGTTCGAATCTGGCTCACCTTTTGTATAGATGCAATAATCTAATGTTAAAAAAATATATCCTTCGAGCGGATTCGAACCAGCGACCTAAGATGGCTACTAGCAAACCTCTACAGTCCTCCGCTCTACCAACTGAGCTATCGAAGGTGAAATGCATGCCGGTTTGTGTCGATAGCTAGCAAATGGGACTGTTGACAAGCGTTTATTTCAATTAGGCTTTTCAACCAGGCACCAAGTGTTTAAAAACAACCCATCTCAATAGTGAACAAATAGATATAGATATATACATTGAACATAAAACTTTTCTGTCAAAGCAGTAATCCATTAACATTTCTCTTGCCAAATTTTGCATATTGACTGCCGTTCTACTTAGAAAATTATTTTAAATACACCAAAAATGACACAAGTCACATCATAAACATTTAATTTCCATACAGGTCTACTAACCAAGTTTTGTTGTGTTTGTTTTTTTTTTTACTTCTTTCTCTAAAGCTTTTTGGCTCTGTGTAATTATTCACTGGAGAACTCAAATCTTGACTAATTAAAACCAGTGGCAGTCACAGAGAGAAAATCTGCAAAACCTTTGGCTATTTAACTGACATCTTCTGGAGAAAAATTGTATCTGGCCATAGATATTCTCTGATGACTCTGAAAATTAGTCTACAAGCTCTTGGAGGTAATGCGCTCACCTGATAGAAGGTATGTGGGGTCCGTGTCTAGGCACCAATGGGCATCAGAGTCATTGCCCTCAGACCGCATAGATAGTGTGTAATGACCACGACCAGCCGCTAGAGGATTATTGTGCTCATCACCTCCCTGGTGGTCTAGTGGCTAGGATTCGGCGCTCTCACCGCCGCGGCCCAGGTTTGATTCCCGGTCAGGGAAGTTAAATCCTTTTATCCCTGTTCGAATCTGGATCACCTTTTGGATAGATGCAATAATATAACGTTAAATAAATTTTCAAAAATATCCTTCAAGCCGGATTCGAACCAGCGACCTAAGGACGGCTGCTAGCAAACCTCTACAGTCCTCCGCTCTACCAACTGAGCTATCGAAGGTGAAATGCATGCTGGTTTGTGTCCATGAGCTAGCAAATGGGACTGTTGACAAGCGTTTATTTCAATTAGGCTTTTGCAACCATTGGCACCAAGTGTTTAAGACCAACCCAGTTCAATAGTGAACAAAAAGATATAGATATATACATTGAACATAAAACTTTTCTGTCAAAGCAGTAAGTCCATTAACAGTGTTCAAAACCATGACATTTGTAGTCCCTTTTCTGAATAATTTCTCTTGCCAAATTTTGCATCATTGACTGCCGTTCTACTTAGAAAATTATTTTAAATACACCAAAAATAAAACTGCCACAAGTCACATCATGAACATTTAATTTCCAATACAGCTCTACTAACCAAGTTTTGTTGTGCTTTTTCTTTTTTTTACTTCTTTCTTTGCAGCTTTTTGGCTCTGTGAAATTATTCACTGGAGAACTGAAATCTTAACTAATTAATACCAGTGGCAGTCACAGAGAGAAAATCTGCAAAACTTTTGGCTACTTAAATGACATCTTGTGGAGAAAAATTTGTATTGGGCCATAGATATTCTCTGCTGACTCAGAAATCAGTCTACAAGCTCTTGGAAGTAATGCGCTCACCTGATAAAGGTATGTGGGGTCCGTGTCTAGGCACCAATGGGCATCAGAGTCATTGCCCTTAGACCGCATAGATAGTGTGGTAATGACCACGACCAGCCGCTAAAGGATTAATGTGCTCTTCGACTCCTGGTGGTCTAGTGGTAGGATTTGGCGCTCTCACCGCCGCGGCCCGGGTTCGATTCCCGGTCAGGGAAGTTAAATCCTTTTATACCTGTTCGCATATGGCTTACCTTTTGGATAGATGCAATAATCTAACGTTAAAAAAAATATCCTTCGATCCGGCGATCTAAGGATGGCTTATAGCAAACCTCTACAGTCCTCCGCTCTACCAACTGAGCTATCGAAGTTGAAATGCATGCCGGTTTGTGTCGATGAGCTTCAAGTTTTGTTGTATTTGGTTTTCTTTTACTTCTATCTTTAAAGCTTTTTGGCTCTGTGTTATTATTCACTGGAGAACTCAAATCTTGACTAATTAAAAACCAGTGGCAGTCACAGAGAGAAAATCTGCAAAACCTTTGGCTATTTAACTGACATCTTGTGGAGAAAAATTTTATCTGGCCATAGATATTCTCTGCTGAAAATCATTCTACAAGCTCTTGGAAGTAATGCGCTCACCTGATAGAAGGTATGTGGGGTCCGTGTCTAGGCACCATGGGCATCAGAGTCATTGCCCTCATACCGCATAGATAGTGTGTAATGACCACGACCAGCCGCTAGAGATTATTGGCTCATCGCCTCCCTGATGGTCTAGTGGCTAGGATTCGGCGCTCTCACCGCCGCGGCCCGGGTTCGATTCCCGTCAGGGAAGTTAAATCCTTTTATCCCCGTTCGAATCTGGCTCACCTTTTGGATAGATGCAATAATCTAATGTTAAAAAATATATCCTCGAGCTGGATTCGAACCAGCGACCTAAGGATGGCTACTAGCAAACCTCTACAGTCCTCCGCTCTACCAACTGAGCTATCGAAGGTGAAATGCATGCGGTTTGTGTCGATGAGCTAGCAAATGGGACTGTTGACAAGCGTTTTTTCAATTAGGCTTTTGCAACCATTGGCACCAAGTGTTTAAAACCAACCCATCTCAATAGTGAACAAATAGATATAGATATATACATTGAACATAAACTTTTCTGTCAAAGCAGTAAGTCCATTAACATTTCTCTTGCCAAATTTTGCATCATTGACTGCCGTTCTACTTAGAAAATTATTTTAAATACACCAAAATAAAACTGCACAAGTCACATCATGAACATTTAATTTCCAATACAGCTCTACTAACCAAGTTTTGTTGTGTTTTTGTTTTTTTTTTACTTTTTTCTTTGCAGCTTTTTGGCTCTGTGAAATTATTCACTGGAGAACTGAATCTTAACTAATTAATACCAGTGGCAGTCACAGAGAGAAAATCTGCAAAACTTTTGGCTATTTAACTGACATCTTGTGGAGAAAATTGTATTGGGCCATAGATATTCTCTGCTGACTCTGAAATCAGTCTACAAGCTCTTGGAAGTAATGCGCTCACTGATAGAAGGTATGTGGGGTCCGTGTCTAGGCACCAATGGGCATCAGAGTCATTGCCCTTTAGACCGCATAGATAGTGTGGTAATGACCACGACCAGCTGCTAGAGGATTAATGTGCTCTTCGCCTCCCTGGTGGTCTAGTGGCTAGGATTCGGCGCTCTCACCACCGCGGCCGGGTTCGATTCCCTTCAGGGAAGTTAAATCCTTTTATACCCGTTCGCATCTGGCTCACCTTTGGATAGATGCAATAATCTAACGTTAAAAAAAATATCCTTCGATCCGGACCAGCGATCTAAGGATGACTTATAGCAAACCTCTACAGTCCTCCGCTCTACCAACTGAGCTATCGAAGGTGAAATGCATGCTGGTTTGTGACGATGAGCTTCAAGTTTTGTTGTGTTTGGTTTTTTTTTACTTCTTTCTTTAAAGCTTTTTGGCTCTGTGTTATTATTCACTGGAGAACTCAAATCTTGACTAATTAAAACCAGTGGCAGTCACAGAGAGAAAATCTGCAAAACCTTTGGCTATTTAACTGACATCTTGTGGAGAAAAATTTATCTGGCCATAGATATTCTCTGCTGACTCTGAAAATCAGTCTACAAGCTCTTGGAAGTAATGCCGCTCACCTGATAGAAGGTATGTGGGGTATTGTCTAGGCACCAATGGGCATCAGAGTCATTGCCCTCAGACCGCATAGATAGTGTGGTAAGACCACGACCAGCCGCTAGAGGACTAGTGTGCTCATCGCTCCCTGATGGTCTAGTGGCTAGGATTCGGCGCTCTCACCGCCGCGGCCCGGGTTTGATTCCCGGTCAGGGAAGTTAAATCCTTTTATCCCCGTTCGAATCTGGCTCACCTTTTGGATAGATGCAATAATCTAATGTTAAAAAAAATATCCTTCGGGCCGGATTCGGAACCAGCGATCTAAGGATGGTTTATAGCAAACCTCTACAGTCCTCCGCCTACCAACTGGAGCTATTGAAGGTGAAATGCAATGCCGGTTTGTGTCGATGAGCTTCAAGTTTTGTTGTGTTTGTTTTTTTTTTACTTCTTTCTTTAAAGCTTTTTGGCTCTTTGTAATTATTCACTGGAGAACTGAAATCTTGACTAATTAAAACCAGTGGCAGTCACAGAGAGAAAATCTGCAAAACCTTTGGCTATTTAACTGACATCTTGTGGAGAAAAATTTTATCTGGAAATAGATATTCTCTACTGACTCTGAAATCAGTCTACAAGCTCTTGGAAGTAATGCGCTCACCTGATAGAAGGTATGTGGGGTCCGTGTCTAGGCACCAATGGGCATCAGAGTCATTGCCCTTACACCGCATAGATAGTGTGGTAATGACCATGACCAGCCGCTAGAGGATTACTGTGCTCATCGCCTCCCTGTTGGTCTAGTGGCTAGGATTCGGTGCTCTCACCGCGCGCCCGGGTTCGATTCCCGGTCAGGGAAGTTAAATCCTTTTATCCCCGTTCGAATCTGGCTCACTTTTTTGGATAGATGCAATAATCTAAGGTTAAAATATTTTCAAAAAAAATCCTTCGAGCCTGATTCGAACCAGCGATCTAAGGATGGCTACTAACAAACCTCTACAGTCCTCCGCTCTATCAACTGAGCTATCGAAAGTGAAATGCATGCTGGTTTGTGTCGATGAGCTAGCAAATGGCACTGTTGACAAGCGTTTTTTTCAATTAGGCTTTTGCAACCATTGGCACCAAGTGTTTAAAACCAACCCATCTCAATAGTGAACAAATTGATATAGATATATACATTGAACATAAAACTTTTCTGTCAAAGCAGTAAGTCCATTAACAGTG
Source organism: Silurus lanzhouensis (assembly GCA_039877035.1). Classification (NCBI taxonomy): domain Eukaryota; kingdom Metazoa; phylum Chordata; class Actinopteri; order Siluriformes; family Siluridae; genus Silurus; species Silurus lanzhouensis. The sequence goes on from JBCEWE010001867.1 coordinate 20,651, forward strand.
TTCAAGGCCATGACATTTGTAGTCCCTTTTCTGAATAATTTCTCTTGCCAAATTTTGCATCATTGACTGCCGTTCTACTTAGAAAATTATTTGAAATACACCAAAAATGAAACTGCCACAAGTCACATCATAAACATTTAATTTCCAATACAGGTCTACGAATCAAGTTTTGTTGTGTTTGTTTTTTTTTTTACTTCTTTCTCTAAAGCTTTTTGGCTCTGTGTAATTATTCACTGGAGAACTCAAATTGACTAATTAAAACCAGTGGCAGTCACAGAGAGAAAATCTGCAAAACCTTTGGCTATTTAACTGACATCTTCTGGAGAAAAATTTTATCTGGCCATAGATATTCTCTGCTGACTCTGAAAATCAGTCTACAAGCTCTTGGAAGTAATGCGCTCACCTGATAGAAGGTATGTGGCGTCCGTGTTTAGGCACCATGGGCATCAGAGTCATTGCCCTCATACCGCATAGATAGTGTGGTAATGACCACGACAGCCGCTAGAAGGATTATTGTGCTCATCGCCTCCTGATGGTCTAGTGGCTAGGATTCGGCGCTCTCACCGCCGCAGCCGGGGTTCGATTCCCGGTCAGGGAAGTTAAAGCCTTTTATCCCTGTTCGAATCTGGATCACCTTTTGGAGTGATGCAATAATCTAACGTTAAAAAAATATCCTTCGAGCCGGATTCGAACCAGCGACCTAAGGATGGTTATTTGCAAACCTCTACAATCCTCCGCTCTACCAACTGAGCTATCGAAAGTGAAACGCATGCTGGTTTGTGTCGTTAAGCTAGCAAATGGGACTGTTGACAAGCGTTTATTTCAATTAGGCTTTTGCAACCATTGGCACCAAGTGTTTAAAACCAACCCATCTCAATAGTGAACAAAAAGATATAGATATATACATTGAACATAAAACTTTTCTGTCAAAGCAGTAAGTCCATTAACAGTGTTCAAAGCCATGACATTTGTAGTCCCTTTTCTGAATAATTTCTCTTGCCAAATTTTGCATCATTGACTGCCGTTCTACTTAGAAAATTATTTTACACCCAAAAATGAAACTGCCACAAGTCACATCATAAACATTTAATTTCCAATACAGGTCTACGAATCAAGTTTTGTTGTGTTTTTTTTTTTTTTACTTCTTTCTCTAAAGCTTTTTGGCTCTGTGTAATTATTCACCGGAGAACTCAAATCTTGACTAATTAAAACCAGTGGCAGTCACAGAGAGAAAATCTGCAAAACCTTTGGCTATTTAACTGACATCTTCTGGAGAAAAATTGTATCTGGCCAAAGATATTCTCTGATGACTCTGAAAATCAGTCTACAAGCTCTTGGAGGTAATGCGCTCACCTGATAGAAGGTATGTGGGGTCCGTGTCTAGGCACCAATGGGCATCAGAGTCATTGCCCTCAGACCGCATAGATAGTGTGGTAATGACCACGACCAGCCGCTAGAGGATTATTGTGCTCATCGTCTCCTGGTGGTCTAGTGGCTAGGATTCGGCGCTCTCACCGCCGCGGCCCGGGTTCGATTCCCGGTCAGGGAAGTTAAATCCTTTTATACCCGTTCGCATCTGGCTCACCTTTTGGATAGATGCA
>JBCEWE010001869.1:0-22207 GCA_039877035.1 Silurus lanzhouensis
CCCACTCCAACCTGCCTGCACTCTTTCTTCACTTCTCTAACACACTCTCCATTACTTTGCACTGTTGATCTCAGTTACTTAAACTCCTCCACCTGCACCACCTCTTCTCTCTGCAACTGCACCACTCCACTGCCCTTCCTCTCATTCACACACATGTACTCTGTCTTACTCCTACTGAATTTCATTCCCCTTCTCTCCAGCACATACCTTCACCTCTCCCGGCTCTTCTCCACCTGCTCCCTACTCTCACCACAAATCACAATATCATCCGCAAACATCATAGTCTATGGAATCCTGTCTGACCTTGTCTGTCAGTCTGTCTATCACCACTGCAAACAGGAAAGGGCTCAGAGCCGATCCTTGATGCAGTCCAACCTCCACCTTGAACCAGTCTGTCGTTCCTACTGCACACTTCACTGCTGTCACACTGTCCTCATACATGTCCTGCACCACCCTCACATACTTCTCTGACACACCTGACTTCCTCATACAGTATCACAACTCTCTCTCCACCCTGACATACGCTTTCTCTAAATCTGTGGTGCTCTTCCTCGGCATGAAACCATACTGTTGCTCACAGATGGTCACCTTTTCTCTCAGCCTGGCTTCCACTACTCTTTCCCATAACTTCATAGTGTGACTGATCAACTTAATTCCCCTGTAGTTACTGCAGGTCTGCACATCTCCCTTATGCTTAAAGATCGGTACCAGCACACTCCCTCTCCATTCCTCAGGCATCCTTTCACCTTCTAAAATCTTGTTGAACAACCTGATTAAAAACTTTACTGCAATCTCTCCTAAACATCTCCACATTTCTGTCATCTTGTCCAACTGACTTTCCACTCTTCATCCTCTTAATCGCTGCTTTCACTTCCACTTTACTAATCCTATCCACTTCCTGCTTCACCATTTCCACATCATCCAATTCATACTGATCCGGTATGAAATATGAATCTTAAAATATTATAAAACACTGGAGAGTAAGAACTAACATGGCAGGTTGGTTTAATGTTATGGCTTATTGTTGAACATTATAGTGCAAACAATCATATAACATATGACGATACAAAACAAAAAAAAATATATATATACTACTAAATACTACTGACTTTTCCTGAACTAAAATGGGTTTTTCTCTTGTATTTATATTAACTGCATGTACATTTCTAGAATTTCATAATCCTACATAAAAAAATCGTATACTTTTTAAACATAATCTACTAAGAAAAAAAACAGCATTACTGCCAAATTATATTTTCATTTGCTCTCACTCTGTTTCTGTCCTGTTACCTGAGGTAAATATTATGCCATTTGGCATGGCTTCAGTAAAATGATATCTGTTCACACTAACATTCGTGGGAAATCATCACTGATTCATGCACCCATTTCTGTTAAAACCATTTACTAGGACAGATAAATGTTTTTTAACCTTCTGTGTAACCTCTTTATTTTCATATTGGTGCGAGTATCTCACTATTGAAAATATTTGTACTTGAGATAAGTCTCAAAACCATTTTTTTGTAGGTCTCTGACTTTTCTCAATCTCGACTGCATTTGGACTCTTGTCTTGATCTCAAACTAAGAGGTCTTGGTATTTAATTCTGAGAGCACAGTTTAATTAAATTTTTATTTTGATTAATTTGTACAGCACTTTTAATAATAAACATTGTCCCAATGCAGATTTACTTAGTTAAAAAGATTACATATACATTTTATTGTCATAAATTAGTCTCTACGAGTTTATTACTATGAGTTTATTCCTAATGAGCAGCCGGCAGGAATATAATTAAATTACAGGTGCATTCCCTTTGTTAAATAACTTTCTTTGCTTAAAATGCAATTATTAACTTATTTTCAATTCGTTTTTAATTCAATTGGTAACTGTTATTGTTCTTGCTGTTGTGCTGAGTCAGGATTGGATAAGGGATTGTGTAAAAATGTCATCAAAATGAATACAAATTCAATTCAATTCATTTTTTTCTGTATAGCGCTTTAAACAATGAACATTGTCTCAAAGCAGCTTTACACAGATAATGTGGTAATAAAGAATTATTGTGGTAATAAGATGTTCTAAGTTTGTTTCTAATGAGTTGGCCGGTGGAACTGTGGCAAGAAAAATCTCCCCAAGATGGCATAAGGAAGAAACCTTGAGAGGAACCAGACTGAAGATGGAACCACATCCTCATGGCTTGGGTTCAACCAAACCAAAGGCACAGAATGTCCATTTATTACAGATAAACGATAAGATATTAACTGCAAAAGATTTACTTGTATGAGATCTTGTTTCTATATATTTAAACATCTGTTATAATTACTCAATATAACAAAATGTGAGGTTGTCAATGTGAGCATGTTTGCAAACATGATACAAATTAAGTGACTTACAATTTGAACACATTGTTAGTATTTTTTCTTGATTGTAGCCATAAAAATACTTCCAAACACATCCATTAATTGGCTGTTAAAACTGCTTTTTATTGTGCTTTTTTTATTTAAAACATCCTGCCCATTGACACACTCTCAATGACTGCTGAGTACCAATATTCAACATACGCTATCATTATTACTATATTAATACTTCTATGATTATTCTATTATAGTTTATTGAAAGTTCACAGATTTCAGTACATGTGGTATTTACAGGTTCTGCATTTTAAATGTTTACCATTTTTTTACCATGTTTACCATTATGTGTTATATAATGTAACATGAATCATGAAAACCAAATGAAATCTCCTAAACATCAAATTGACATCTGCAATGATATAAAATAATTGTTTATTATGACTTTTTAGGGTTATAAGTATGTAAATATTTCAGATGAATTTAAAAAGTGCTGGTCTGGTCTTAGTATTGATTCAGACTTGCGCTTGGTTTGAGAGACAGCTTGACACATAATTATTTGCAGTCGTTTAGTTTTTTCCTCAGTTTTATTAGTCTTTTCTTTTTTTTTTTAAGTTTAGATGGAGGACATTAAATAAGCTCTTTTGGGTTTTCTGCCTCTCCATGCACTGCATATTGGTTGTACTTTACTTTGTCTATTTTATTGTATTAATTTTATTCTCGTGCACAATAAATAAAAGAAAGAAATAAAATAAAATAAAATAAACAAACACTCTGGTCTTGGTCTTGAGTTAATCTCAGTTGGGTAATAACAGAACTAGTTTTTACTTTTATGTGTTTAAAATGCCTCTTTACACAACATGATCTTTTCAAATGCATTTTAGTTGCTATAGTAGAAGGTCAAAGTATATTATTGAAAGAAAGAAATTATATTTTACCACTTGAGTATTAAGTGAAAAGAAATTTGACATATACAGCATTTGGTAAAAGCCCTTATTCAGAGCAACTAAGATTTTCATCTCATTCATACACCTGAAAAGCTATGGGTTGGGGGTCCTGCTCAGTGGTCGAGGTGTGGCAGTGTAGTGTGGTTGGGATTTAAACTCACGACCTTTGGCTTCACAGTCCAATTTCCTTAACCACCAATCTACCACAGACCTTATTTTCTGTAGTGCACTACTCATCAAACATGGTGATTTGGATTGTTTCTTTTCAGGTCAACAGGTTCTTCTAAAGCAGTTCAGAGAGCTGTTCCAGCATTTGTGGCTTCAGTGTTATTAGTTCTCTCTGCAGGATGCTGTCAGGCCTAATGCTGCTCCACATGTCTGATCTCAATCAGTGTGCGAACATACTGACCTGAACCTGATGGTCCAAATCAGCAGTGATGGAGAAAGCAGCAGGGACGATCACGTTCTGAGTCAGTGCCTGATGTGAATTAGATTAGTCTTTATAAAGATGACTCTCTTTGGGTCTTTCTGTCTCTCATAAGGAAAAGCACTCGATTAAGATCAACTTCTGCAAGTTTATTAGGACAGTATGTGTAAAGTTGGTACTTTTGGTAAATTTTTATATTTCGATCTGTTTTAAATGATGAGCTACAATTCACATCAGTGACCTCATTTATCAAGCTAAAAAAATATGTATAATTTTCATGGAACATTTTGTCAACCTAATCTCTCCATATAATGGCTTAAAAGAATATATTTCATATACATTCAGTTAGGACTGAAAAGTAATGGAACTTCAATTCAATTCAATCCATTTTTATTTGTATTGCGCTTTTAATAATTCAACATGTCTCAAAGCAGCTTTACACAGATATGTGGTGATAAAGAATAAATAAGATTTCTTTATAAGTGTAAGTTTGTCCCTGATGAGTGAGCGGTGGTGACTGTGGTGAAGGAAAAACTCCCTGAGATGTATAAGGAGGAAACCTGAGAGGAACCAGACTCAAGAGGGAACCCATCCTCATCTGGGTTGCACCGAATGTTTATTTATTGCAGATATACGATGTTGTGGTGTGCAGTGATGATGAAGCAAACTGTAGTCCTGAGTCACTGTAGCAGACTGTTGACATTAACTACAGTCCAAATCCATCCTCAAAGCTCCCGTTCTTGCTCTGGAATTTAATGGAACCACCCAATGCGTTGAGACTTGGATTTATTGACCCTGGTCACAAGAAAACCGTTACTGAAAAAAGAAGAAGAAGAAGGAGAAGAAGGCGATGATGATGATGAAGGTGATGATGATATGTTGGTGGTGATAGTCATGATTATAATTATCATGAACATGAAGAATATAAAAAGTGTTTTTGTGAAACATCTGTCCATTATTTATTATTTATTTATTAATTCATTCATATTCATTATTCAAAAATTTTATTAGCAGCAGACAGAGAGGGTCACACTTCAGATTATGGCTGAAAATTTGTGAATCACAGACCATCACTTAAATTGCTTGGAACATCCTGTTCCAGATTTAGTTCCCTCATTTGCTATTCTAATAACCTCCACTCTTCTGGAAGGCTTTCCACAAAATTTTGGAGTGTGGCTATTCAGAATTATGTTCATCACCCGCAAAAGCATTAATCAGGTCATTGTTAAAATTGTGTTAAAAAGCACTAGAATATATTGAGTGTATTATATGTGTGAGACGATTGTACGCTCAGGTATCCAATATTATAAATGCAAATAATCTAAATTCTCTAATATTATAAATTCTTTAATTCTTTAATAAAAAGTGAAAATATTTGCGGTCTGGCCGACACTACAGAGCACCAAACATCAGCAAGGCCAGGCACAAGAAAAGTTCTTCCCCCAGACAATCTACCCCATGAACAGTTAAATGCTCTCCCTCTTGTGCAATAAGAATATACACGGGTAACCTTTTATTAATTTATTCCTCCTGAGCCATGAGGCACATTGGCCAGCGGCGTACTTGCTTTTTTCCGTAGCAGTTTTGTTATGGGGTCAGGTTAATAGCCTGACACCCACTCTTTGCAGCCGGGCTTGAAACCATCCATGGCAAAGTACTTTATCTCCATTCCTGCAACTGGCACCCATTGTGGGATGGGTTTAAGGGTGGCCTGGTATGGCTGGGATTTGAAACCACAACCCCCAGATCCCAGATCACTAGGCTGCCACCTCCCCCCAATATGTGCAATACCACTTTTTATTTATTTTTGTATCTTTCCATGCAATACCACTTTTTTTTGTATAAAAAGTGTGCAGCTGGAAACTTCTGTCACCAAAAAAAAATGCTTATACGTACTTATAAGTGCAAACATACTTGGCAATAAAGCTCTTTTTTAATCTGATAAGGGGCTCAAAAATGATGTCCTCCAACCCCCACCTCCGAATGATGTTCACATATATTTTGTATTGAATCCTTTCTGCAATCTAAGCCCAGGCACTAGATGCCGCCAAAAACAAATGTTTTTAAGGGAAGGGTTTGCCTTGAACACTGGCGTGCGCACACACACACACACACACACTAACACACTAACACAAACACACATTAAACATCCTCAGCTTCATATTCTGCATAATTACCCTCTTCATGTGAGCGCGGTCGCTTCAGCCTTTCTGAAAGCAGGACAGAATTATTTATTTATATGTCCTTATTTATTGAAGCATGTCTCTGTTTGAATAAGCTCCAGATCCGGGAATGAAATGCCATCATATCCGCGCAGTGCGTTTGCGGAAATGTGCGTTCATGCGCTCATATTTTACAGGATATCAAAGAATTAAGCGCAATGCCGACTAAAGACCCGCTTATTGAGACACTGAAAGGTAAGATTTCATATTCTGATTCATAATTAACCCTGATGCATTCATTATATAATAATAAAAACAATAATATAATAATAATAATAATAATAATAATTATTATTATTATTATTATTATTATTATTATTATTATTATTATTATTATATTGTCCCATGATATTAGGCTACTTATATCACAAATATTAAATACTGCACCACAAAGCTGGTCATGGGCATTATGTGCACTATCAAGGGAATAAGGCTGTATTTGAGACTCAGCCATTCTCCAGGGTTAGCTCTTACTTTACATAATGTAAATAATTCTGTTCACACTTGTCCCAGTGTCAATATTTGTTCTTAAGATTGTCAGTAATCAGGCTGATTTACTGGAGCATCTACAATTTATTTCTGTTACTGAACATCCTGCCTAATATTTCACATTTACCGATATATATAGATTTAACTTTATTGTCATTGTGCAAGGTACATGTACAGAGCTAATAAAATGCAGTTAGCATCTAACCAGAAGTGCAGAAGTGTCCTATTTACAAAAGGCCACTTTTTTTCATGCTGTGCATATATTTACATATTTATCTGCACTTCTTAGTTTGCACAACTTTAGTAGATGCAAAACTGCATTTTAGTGCTGTGTACCTGCACTTTGCAATGACAATAAACTTGTGTCTGTCTATCTCTCTCAAATTTCCTTCCTCCTCTTTCCCCTATAACACCTAATACACCTTCAGATACTCTTCATCTTTTCCTCTCCATCAATTCACCTACACTTTCTACTACTGTTTTTACTCTCACCTTATCCTCGTCTTCCTCCTTCCCATACAAATACACCTACTACTACATACGCTGCTCAGACATAACATTATGACCAGTGAGTAAATAACACCAATTATATCTTCATCATGGCATCTGTAAGTGTGTGGTATGTTTATTAGGCAGCAAGTGAACATTTTGTACTCAAAGTTGATGTTAAAAGCAGGAAAAATGGGCGAGCATAAGGATTTGCATAAGTTTGACTAAGGCTAAATTGTGACGTCTAGACGTCTGGGTCAGAGCATCTCCAAAACCGCAGCTCTTGTGAGATGTTTCTGGTCTGTAGTTCAGTATCTATCAAAAGTGCTCCAAGAAAGGAACAGTGGTGAACCGGCGACAGGGAGGTGTGCGACCGAGGCTCATTAATGCATGTGGGGAACGAAGGCTGGTTCATGTGGTCGAATCAGCAGATGAGCTCCTGAAGCTCAAATTGCAGGAGAAGTTAAAGCTGCTAATGCTCAGTGGTTAAGGACTGTTTTGGCAGCAAAAGAGGCGGAATATCAGGCGGTCTTATTATACCTAACATCTAATGCTAGTACTACATATACTCCTTTTTTCCTCTTCCTCCTCCTCCTCCTCCTCCTCCTATACTACTACTAATAATAATAATAATAATTTTAATACTGCTATTACTACTAATACTGTTACTACTTCAACACTCCCTAGTGTGCTGTTACTAAACGAATTATTATTTAACAATTATAATTAATAATTACTAATGTAATATTCTTTTATATAATTTATTTAACAATATAGTAACAATCATTCAGGGAAATTCCCTTTCAAACTTAAAGGGAAATAAAACACAAACACATTTTCCAAGGCCAAGTGCAGAAAGACCTCAACATCATGAAACATTCTCACACTGCAAAGTAGGCGTGGTGTATTATAGTTTTTATGTATTATCAAATTGAATTGATAATAAAAGCACTTCCTGGAAAACATCTAATTTCTCTATACATGTGCTTTATCATGCTGTGTGTGTTTTGCAGTGTGTATTTTGGAGCTGCAGGCTGAAAACACGGTGACTGACACGAGTCCTCACCTGGCTTCATGCTGTGAGCTGCTGGAGCTCATTCTGCGAAAAGGACTGCAGCGTGAGATTTCTTTTCCTTCATCATTAGAACTTTATTTCCTACACACATACAAACACACACACACACACACACACACACACACACACACAAGCAACTCAACTGTTTACTTTAAACCAGGACACAACTATGGCCGAATGTCTCGCAAGTGCATTTATCAGCTTTACACCACGGTGCAGTGAATTCTCGATTCTGATTGGTCAACAGGTGATGATTCAATGTTATATTCCAAAATGGCTCTTCAGAAGAAATCATAATAGTTGCAACCTAGTGATTGAACTATGCAGCTATTTACCATTTGCATAAAACAACAAATTGTGTTATTGATTTAAAAGTCAAATATGTTTTGTGAGTCCAGACAAATTTTATTTGGTGGGAAAGTGGGTACAAGTGGCTCTTTTGGTAAAACAATAAGCGTTAATTGTTGTGACAAGTAAGAAGAACATCTAGAGTGCCAAAGAAATGAAAGTAAGAAAAAAGGGACAGACTACACAAAAAAAATACTCTAACAAAGTATACAAGGGATGGCATTAAAACTTTCTTTCTTTCGGCTTCTCCGGTTAGGGGTTGCCACAGCGGATCATCCGCACGTTTGATTTGGCACATGTTTTTACACTGTTGATCGGTGTCTTGTTCTGCTTTCATATATGATTGACAGGGGGCTTGACACACAAAACACTGACATAAAATACATATTCTATGTCAATAACATGAGGAGCGATTACATAACATTAAATGTAACTATAACTGGATAAAAAAGCGATTATTTTATCAAATTGTTGGTTGGAACGAGCTGCGCTATATGTGGAATAAAACCCCATCTGGAGGTCTGATTATCAGGAAACAATCAATACAATAACACACAATTTCTCTGTAACACACTTCCATTCTCATGCAGCACGTTGTATACATACAGTACATGTCTATCAAGACCTAAATCTATGTTCTTATTGCATTTAAATGAGCTTTCTTTCTTTCTTTCTTTCTTTCTTTCTTTCTTTCTTTCTTTCTTTCTTTCTTCCTTCCTTCCTTCCTCCCTCCCTCCCTTCTGAAGAACCTGTGCTGAGTTTGACACACAGAGACTATTGGTCTTGTTTTGAGCAGTTAGTTCAACTGGACACATGTGGAAGGTCAGTCCTTATCTCACAATGCATTTTATATATATACAAATATCAGAAACACTTGACGGGATGCAATTCAACACTTTTGATAGGATTCTATAAAACTGGAAACCCTGAAGGAAACCAAAAGGAGAGCAGGCCTTCCTAACTGAACTCAGGATTAAACCAATAACGTTGTCTGCTGCACTTTATTGGCACCCTAAAATATTTTGAACAAACTAGATCCCGTGGACCAAAGTCAGCCCATGGCAACTTTTAATTTTGCTCACCGTGCCATATATAAGAAGAGAATGGAGGGAAAAACACTGGTATATTCAGATGTACTTGAATTGTAATTAATATAAATGGTCAACTATAAAGTTTAAGGACTGCAATTTACATGAAATGTTCTGCATTTAAACACCTACCACTGAACATTAGGAGTGTCTCAAGGTTTCTTCCTCATACTATACCATCTCTTTTTTTTTTTTTGCGAGTGTCACCACTGGTTTGCTCATTTGGGATAAACTTATAAGGGAAAAAACTTTTAAGCACTAAAATATATAAAATCATATTTTATAACCTATTTATCTCTGTAAAGCTGCTTTGGGACAATACATTGTTAAAAACACAATTTAATATATTAAATTAATATACAAATAATATATGTTTATTTATAATTTCATATTTAATATTATATATTTAGTTTTATTTTAGAGCTGCAACAAAAATAAATAAAATTGAAAGTATAGAATAGTATAGAAAAGTGAATTTGAATTAGATTAATTTCCAAAACTGTAAAAGAAAAGAATTAAAAAGCTTTACGCCACTCTTTAGAGGGCACTGATATTACAAGCAAAAGGCAGCATTGCTTATAGACTGAATGGCTTTATTGGGCATTGAGCTCTTTAAACTGTACTATAATAGGATTGTTTCTATATTTATATTGTACTATTTTTAAGTTCAATTGAACCAGAAAACTTTGAAAATAAAACTCTTAGTTAAGCAAATTGCAGAGTAATTGTTCTATGTATTTATTTATTTCTGAATATTATGAATTCATAAATGAGGACACCATGTACACTTTCATTCTAATATAATTAGATTATAATATAATAATTAATTAACATTCTAATATAATACAGTTTGATATAATATAATTTTACTTTTGGACCACAGGCTTCGTAGGCCCTTCGTAGGAAAAAAGTTTGGGTATCTTTGGTTTGGAGTTTAAGCATGTTTTATATCCTTTTGGTAAAACATAAGTTTAGATAAATGTAAGTTCAAAATGTGCTAGGTTTTTGACATTGTGATTGAGATGGATGGTGACTGAGGCAAAGACACCACTGTCATAACATGTTGCTGTAAAAATAAACCGCATCATGCAGATTGTAGAACATTGTTTTCAATAAACATCAACAGTGATGCTTTGTGGCTCATGTGTAGATTAATAGGGTTGTACCAGGATAGCCAATGGCATCTGATTATCATGATCAATCATCTACTTCATTGATTTTATTTTTTTGTATATCCCACTGTTGTTCCGGAAAGGCTGACCGCTGTCTCTTTAGCTGTGCAGCAGACCACAGCATGTCCCAAACTCCTCAGTGCTCAGGGCCGGGGACGCTATTTCATCCGTCTAATGCTGAGCAGGAGAACTCTGGGAAATATAGTCACCCATCTGCTACACACATCCAGCATCATAGAGGTCAGTAAATTCATTACTATTTTACTTTCATTGGATCAGTTTATACAGAAAATATTTTTCATTATTGTGCCTGTTTGCAGTGGTACAGTCCTGACATTTCTGTGTTGAGGAATGAAGAATTTGTAGGTGAGGCTTCACTAATAAACCTGTATTTGATGTACATATAGGCATTTAACACTGACACGTTTATTTTGTGGGTTTTTATTCACTTAGAGCCTTTCCTGTCTCTGTGTCTGGTTCTCTCTGAAATGGAGTTTAAGCTCAACATGCAGGTAAGTATCTGCTCTGAACGTATACACACGTATTTCCTCCTCTCGTTATATGATATGCCATTATACATGACCAACCATCCATAATACATTTAAAGCATCCGCCAATTTAATAGAATACAATTTGAAGCTGATGAAATATTGTGTACTTACCTCAATAGGCCATGCCTCATTAACTGTAACTGGGCACTGATAGCAAAGAGCCACACCTCCTTCACTTAGACTGAAACCAATAAGCCACACCTCCTTTACAAAGACTGATAGCAAAGAGCCACACCTCCTTTACTAAGTCTGATAGCAAAGAGCCACACCCCTTTCACTTAGACTGAAACCAACAAGCCACACCTCCTTCACTAAGACCGAAACCAACAAGCCACACCTATTTCACTAAGACTGATAGCAAAGAGCCACACCTTCTTCACTCAGACCGATAGCAAAGAGCCACACCTTCTTTGATAAGACTGATAGCAAAGAGCCACACCTTCTTTCATAAGACTGAAAGCAAAGAGCCACTCCTTCTTCAATGCAACAGACACCACATAGACCACACCTTCATTATCTAGCCACTCCCCCTTTACTAAAACTGTTTAATATAAGGCCACACCTCCTTCATTAAAAATGACAGCAAAGAGGCCACTCTGCTTTTACTGACCATCTGCATGGAGGCCATGACACCTTTTGCTGCACCCGATACTACTGAAACCACACCTCCATCAGTAGTACTAACAGCACCGATCCGTACTGGAAACACTATTTGTACTACATATGTGTGCAAATGCGTCTCCTTCTTGTCTGAAGTATGTCAAAACAATTGGGGGCAATTTTGGGTATTTATAATAGTGTACGTTATGTAACTGCACAATCCGTACCGGAAATAGTTATTTATTAGTAATCATCTTGATAAAAATACACATTTTTGGTGAAGTAGACGCATTTGCGCACATGAGAGGTACAAACAGTTCTCAGTGACCTTCTCTGTGACAAACAAAATAGAAACCGCACTTCCCTCACCCGGACAGACAACACAGACATCACACTTCATTCTGTGACAAACAGCAAATGGGACCATGCCTCCCATAAATATAGTTAATATTACATAAACTGATACTCTCATTGTCTACGGTCCCACTTTAACCCCCATGTCCACATCCTCCACTTCAGAACTGCAGCTTTCTGGATGAGAGTTGGCTGCTCCCTGTAAGTCTGAAGCTTCACAACTTGCATAATTATCACTGAGTGCATGTGATAATGCATGATCAAAGCCTACTCGTGTGTTATAGGTGTGTGAAACGTATGAGGCCGTGCCTTGTCGCGAGCTGGGGATGGTTCTCAGGTTAGCATGCCTACATCTGCATGCGACACACTCACAGCTTTTACACTGAGGATTTCTGCGCATGCTTCTGCGCACTTGCTGTACACACACCTTTCTGCTTGTATCTGCTGACACAGTGCTGACATTATATGTTCTTTGTTCTGCTGTAAGCCTAGTTTATCTACCTTCCTCATGATTCCTCGGTCTCTCTCAGATATCTGGACAGGCGTGTGTTTGTGTTGGAGCTGCTCCAAGGCGGTGTGGCTCAGGCTGAGATGTTTGCAGAGCCTGGAGACATCATCGACGAAATCAATGGCATTTCGCTGAGAAATTCCAACAATGGACAGGTTTTGGAATTTAGCCTCATATATACTATTTAATGTGTGGTGCTCAAATTCTGTGGTGGACAAAGTACACAAAATGTACTTGAGTTACAGTAGGTAAAATATGACTCCGGTAAAAGTAAAAGTGCCCCCTCAGTTTATGTGAAAAGACTCTAATGTAGCGCAACGATCTATTAATAGAATGATATTAATGAGTAAAACACTGATTGATATCCATTAAAATGATCATGAGCCCAAAACCTTCTTTGCAACTACTAAAAAAAATGGTGCAAATGAGGTCACGGGTGTTGTGGCGAGTTCAAATCAGGAGATTCTTCCATCATTTATTCCTCTTAAAATGTTCTGCCCTCTGTTGATCTGACGCTGAACTGCATGTTGGTGCAAATAAATACCAAACGGCGATCAAAACAAGTTTAAAACAGGAACAAACAGGAATAAAATGGAACGACTGATTTTTGCAAAAAGTAATTGAGTAAAAATGTAAGATATTCGAATTTAAAATGTAGTGAATTTCAATTAAAAGTCTCCCCAAATGGACTTCAGTGAACTACAGATACACAAAAAGCTACTTAAGTACAGTAACGAATTACATTTACTTTGTTAATGTCCACCACTGTTCATATTTTTACCATATCTTCACCAGTGTGTACTGTAAATACTTAAGTGAGTGGTTTCAGTTATATGTTATGTTAAGCCAATGTGTTCATTGTTCAAAGCCACTTTGTTTGTGTGAAGGCAGGGTTTGTGCTTTTGTTTGCACTAGAACTGAGCAACGCAAGGAATTTGTGTGATTGAGGTGTAAACGCCTTGAACTTGTTTAGTTGCTTAGAAAAGCACAAATTATGCTACAATGATTCCCTCACTTTTTTTATTATACTTTTTAATGACTGACTTATCATAGTTTTTAATCTGGTTTTATTATATTTATACATTAATTCACTTTGAAACAGGTTTGTTCCTGTTATCACTTGCATTATAGCAGCTATAAACGTCATTCCTTACCAGCCTCTCTCTTTTCTTTCTCAGATTCTCGTTACTGAGAAACCTGAAAGCACAAACTCTTATCTTCTTCTCTTCTTTTATTTTATGTTTAAAAACCAAGTAACAGCTTTCTCTATGACATTTTCATTGAAAAATCCCCGTTAAGATGAATAACAGCTTTACACACTCTCTAAATCCGAACAGTTAGTTTCTCCAAACATTCAGCTGAAATACTTTGCCGTGCCTCTTGTAAAATTTCCGAAATTGTTCTTCAATAGAGATTCTTTCTGACCTTGCAATCCAGTTAATCCCAGAGCAGTTCAATAGGATTTAGGTGCAGTAACTGGGCAGGCCATTTCATGATAAATATCATTCCAGACGACTGTTTGCTCTCTAAACAACACTTACAGTATTTGGACATACGTTTCTGTAAAGCTTTGGAGTCGGTTCCAATGAGCAGCAGTCCAGGTGGAATCGCATGGTGTTAGAGAATAGAATCGTTGCTATTTTGATTCAGTTTTCCTTTCACTTTTCCAGAACCATCCCTGCTCCAAAACAACCCCAAACCATTAAACTTCTACCTCCATGTTAGACTGTGGGGGGTGAGGCAGTCTGCTAACATCATCTCTCTGTTCTCCATCGTACACAAGTTCTTCTGTTAGAGACAAAATGTCCAATTTGGACTCATCTGTCCACAGAACTTTCTCACAGTCATTTACTTTCTAATTCTTGTTTTTGCTTTTTACCGAATTTGATACAGACAAACAAAAGTAGCATGCATGTGTCTCAAAAATGATAAGATTAGGTGATATTTCTATTGTATAGTTGTGTGTGTTTTTATTTATATATATATATATACAACTATACAATAGAAATTAGGTAGAAACACTTATTCTTTTATAATTGTGGAAAAAGCCAGTCAGCCATTTCATGACATGGTTTTGTAATCGTGTGACTTGTAATGACGCAGGTTTTATTGTAATTTTTAATCAACTCTCACCTATTGTGTGTTGTGTAAAGGCAGGTGTGGTGCTGTCCAGATTAAAAGGACAGCCTCTGACCCTGCGCCTGTTACGCTGGAGAGGTGAGAACGGGTCGGTGTATCGCCCCTGGTGCTGCTTTTACGCCAGCTGAAACGGGAAATCCCTCTCTGAAATTCGGCTCGCCTCCTTCCAAACCCTCGGTGCAGCATGACAGCCAGAGCCAGTGTGTCAAAGAGGGACGGTGAGAAGCTCCAGCGTTTCTCTGTAATGTGCTCAGTGTAATGAAGACGTCTGAGTGAATACGAATCATCTGCTATTATTCTGTAACAGGATTCTGTATGCAGTGCAGCTGGTGGGAAGAACAAATATAGGAATGGTACGGGAAATATTAACTCTACGCTCATAATTTAATAAGTATGAATTCAGAGCCACTATAGAATTGATACACTTAGGGCTGTTTGTGGACATCTGACTATACGATTTGTGTGTGCTCTTTTAACATTCTGTATTTAGTCCCAATTTGTTCCACTAGATTTTGATGGATGGTGATTTGTGCTCCTTTGGGTACTTGTTCATCAGTCACTGATGTAGGTGAGGTGAGGAGGGTGCATTCAGCATTCCAATTCATCCTGAAGTTGTTTAAAATGTATTAAGTTATTTTGGAGGCCACTCGATATCTTCCACACCAACCCATGTAAAGCATATCTTCATGGAGCTGGCTTTGTGCTCAGGGGCACTGTCATGCTGGAACAAGATTTGATCTCCTAGTTCAAGTGGGGGACAATTTCATGCTACCGCATTCAAGACATCCTGTACAATTGTGTGTTTTCAACAGTTTGAGGAAGAAGCACATATGGCTGAAAAACCTTGGTGTCCCCATACTTTGTCCATGTCGTTTATTATATAATAGCATCCACACTCCCCCAAGCCTTAAAGCAAAGCAAACACATAATAGATAAAGCTGATTTTCTTCGCTCAACCTGATATTGCATAACATAAAAAATTTTGATTTCTTATCTGAACACGATTCTAGCGTGTGTGTTGTGTGTGTGTGTGTGTGTGTGTGTTGTGTGTTAGTCTCACATAGACTTAAGTGCAATTCAAAAGCTAAGTGCTGAATAGCTGAATTTATTTATTAAACCCTCTCCCATAATTCAAATACGACTTTTAGTTTATGAAGTGTGAAATGTTTCTTGTTTTCTGTCAGTATGGAGGAAAGGAGGTTCTGCAGTATGCCATACCCACCGTGCTGCAAAGGAGGCAGAGCAGAAAGGTACGAATACATCAATACATCATTCCAACTGAAGCATTAAGCACAATATGACCATGATATTAATAAGCATCAGAATCAAAAAAGAAAGTCTGCTGGATGCGGAAAAACAACAATGCACATTGTCTCAAAACAGGTTCACAGAGATATAGTGGTTATAAAGTTGTATAAAATAATGTCTAAGTTTATTGCCTACAAGTTTGTTCCTTATAATTGTATGTTTACCCCTAATGAGTGAGCCTGTGGAAAGGAAAAACCCCTTGAGATGGCAAGAGGAAGAAACCTTTTGACTTGTCCCCAAAATAAAATAAAAAGGTGTGCAGTGCATAAAGTGGTAATCAGTGATTTAGGCTCTGGTTACTGATAAGAAGGTCAGGAGTTCAAACCCCAGCATCGCCAAGCTGCCCCTCTTGGGCCCTTGAGCGAAGCCCTTCACTGCCTGTGATTCAGGGACACTGTATAAAGGCTGACCCTGCGCTCTGACCCCGGCATTCTAACATCTCTGGGAGATGCAGAGAAAGAATTTTACTATGCTGTATTATACATGTGACAAGTTTGAAGCCTTTCTCTTCGATTTTCCCAGGACGTGTTGTTGGACGTGAAGGAAACACACCTGACCTGCACTGACAAATCCAAAAACAGGTTTGGAGCCGTTGTTAATGCGATAAATAAACATGTTTATTTTTTATATAGATATCAATAATACTAAGAAGAAACTCTTTAATTTTATACAGCAGCTGTTCCAGCACCACTTTCCTGAGATTTCATGTGTGGGGAGATTCAGCCAGCCGGATTTCACCATCTTTGCTTTCTGTGTGGGGTAGGCATCTAAATAATTTATATATATATATATAATATATATAATATATATATAATATATATATATATATATATATATATATATATATGAACTTAAACTTGATTAGCTTGGTCGATATTAACACTGACATTAACGATATTAACACTTTTGATCATTTTTGTCCTGTTTCAGAGATAATCCAGATACGGGTTTCTGCTGTGTGGTTCTAAAGGCGCATCCAGCGCCGAGTGTGAAGAGATCGTCCACCGCATTGGTGAGAATCCAAAGCTCACCAATACCTTAAACATTATTAACCCTCTGGTAATTATATATCCAAGGCGGGTAGCCATCTTTTTGGGTTTCAAATTTCATTTCTGCATTAGTGCATTCAAAATGCATTGCATTATTGTGCTTTTATTGCACTGTAGTGATGTTTATTTCATACAAACTATAAGCAACTATCTTCAAGGAGATTCCACAGCATTAAACCCATAAATCCTGTAGATGTTTCTTAATTAATGCAAAATTGTTTGCAAACTACTTTTGCATACGAAGATATAGTTTGCTGCTATAGGACAGGACTGAACTCCACATCATGCCACCATTATATTATATGCTATTATATTAGTTTCCAATATCTCTCTAATGTTATCTAAAACATACAGCATCAGATCAACACTAATGAAGCAAGATTTGGACATCAGACATGTCCTGGCTAATAGACGACAGTTAGTAAAGATTAGTACAGATTTCACATTGTTTAATCCGTTTTCATTCCTCTGTCATGAGCTCTACTGTTTCTTTTCATTCCCACAGCTACAGGGTTTAAAAGCACTGAATGGTTCGTCTGAGGAGACTACAAAAGCTACATGGACAATACCAAAAGGTTTTTACAGGCGTTTATGAGGAAATCATGCTTTATTCTTTATAAACTGCGCTTATCAGCAAAGCACACGGGTATACTGGGATTCACACTCGTGTTCTGCGAGTGTCATTTCATTATTTTTACATTGTTAATTTCACAAATGAGCCTGAAAGATTCTTATCAATTATAATTAACGCAACACGATTTATATCAATTCTAATTAACGCAACGCAATTTACAGTAACGCAAATTAATTTTAACGCAACTAATTTATTAACGCAGCACGCATTTCCGATGACGATTATTATTAAAAATATAAAAAAAATATATAAAAGAGGCAAAATTAAAATCTTTCATGCAACACACGTTTGCTGTCCTGATGATTTACGTCATTTAAAACACTATAATTACTTTAAAACATTTACAAGAATATTTTGTCGTCATGCTCCAACACTAATAATTAACATATATTTGCATTAAGCATTCGTATTTGTTTATGCGCATGTTGATTAGAGTCTAAAACACAAATTCAAGGTACATTTTTAAAAAAGCCACATGTTGAGTTAACTATCTTACTTTGATATTTTATGAGCTTATAGTAGCTGCTTATTGAGAAGTTCATGTTGGATTTTAGCTTGAACAAATTCACTCATGCAGGGTTGTTTCTTTCTGTAAAACAAAAAAAAAAAGAAAACAGCATTTCATTATGCAAGGTGAAGCAAATTGGGTAAATCAACATTTTTAATGATAATAGCAGATTGATAATCATGCCTAAAAAACTCAATATCAAATATAATACAACGGTGTTTGGACATTTTTTGTTTAAAAAATACACAGATATTTGGATCAATTATGAAGATTTGAAGCATCTAGAATATACAATTAATTACATATTTAATAATTTAATGATATGCGCATAAATTAAATATACAAACATTGAAAAAAAACAAGCATTTGACTTTCTAGTAAAGCCACATTAAATTAACTGTTGTGGTAACCAAATGCTATAAAAGGAGAATGGAACGGAACGCAGCAGGTTTAAAAAGGAAAAAATATACGTTGGTGTACAAACGCTTAAGCATTCGCTAAAAACCACAACAGTAATTAAAAATTTAATCGTTTGCTGCTGCTGTTATTTGCTGCTTGCAGATTTAGTGTTTGTTCGCACCGTTTTAATTGAATCCATCAAAATGTCGTAAACGAGCCGATCCCGCAACCTGATTCTCGCGAGTCACACAGAACGGATCCAGTGCGACTGTCCCGAAGTTACAAACAAACAGTTGTAACTGATGTTTTACCTTCACCTGTGACTCTGGACTCACACTTTTTCCTGCTGCCTGTTGACCCTGTACTCTCCGTCATTTCACAAGTGGCTGTGTTATCCTAAAATCATGCTAACTTGTAACTTGAGCAGCCCAACTAATCGATAACGGCATTCATTGACAACAAATATTATTATCAATTATTTTGATATTATAATATATATATATATATTATATATATATATATATATATATATATATATATATATATATACAAACCATATGGCTTCATGGAGCTGGCTTTGTGCACAGAGGCACTGTCGTGCTGGAACAGGTTGGTTTCTAAATGCTACTGTATCCAAGCACATCCTATACAAATGTGTGAATCTAACTTTGTGTGAACAGTCTGAGGAAGAACCACATATGGCTGGAAATATAAGGTGTTCCAAGGTACTTTTTTTCCATACTGTATATGCACTCAGGAGCCACTTCATTTGTTGATCATTATTTACAATGATCATTGATGAACACGTTCTGATTTTGTGGTGGAATCATTAAAGCACAATTATATAAATACACATAAATAAAAAGATATTCCTTACCATGCTCACTCATGAAAATGAACACTTGTAAATATGTAAAGAGATTTTAATTTGACCTTCTCCTCTGCACTTTATTAGAAACGCCTGTAGACCTGCACATCATGCAGTTGTCAAATCAGCCAATCAGCACCGCAATGCAATAAAAAAAATCTGCAGATATAAGTCTTGCTTTTTTCCCTGTTGAGGAAAGCGGTAGATCAGAGGTTTAGATGGCCTTCATTTCGGAAGGTTGTGAGTTCAAATCCCTGCACTGCCCAGCTGCCAATGCAGTGCCCTTCAGCGAGGCCTTTAATCCTCACGTGCTCAGGTGTATAAATGAAATAATTGTAGGAGGAGACTACAAAAGCAACATGAACAATACTAAAATGTTTTAACAGGCTTTTATGAAAAAACTCCGGCTTAACTAAACTAAACTACGTTTATCTGCAAAGCGCACCAGCACTTTTTAGATTAAAGGTGGAACATTTAATCATTTTTGCAAAGTTTCTGTCATTTTTGAATAAAGCTGAAGGTTGGCTGTTGGTTAAACACATGAACATGATGAAAAGGACTTGTGGCTTTGCATGGATAAGCAACACACAGCTGTTATCATTCAGGGTGTACTCACTTTCTAGCCCAAACAACCTTGCCACTATCAAAATCCTCCCATTCTTATGTTTGAAATGAACATTTCCTGATTCTCATGGCTGCAATTGCATGCTTTTTTTTTCATTGTTCTGCTGTTACATGATTGGCTAATCAGATAACAGCAAAATGTACAGGTATTTCTAATGAAATGGATGGTATGTGCATTTCCATAGTTTCTATTTGTAGTACCACAATATATAGAATATGCATAATTGTAATAATTTGTAATCTTGTAGTACTATGGAAATGGCTTGTAAATGTAACTTTTGTTTAAAAAGTGTACTAAAAAAGGAAAAATGTCTGAATAACTCAAATGTTTTTTATTACATCCTAAATGTCATAATAAAACACCAGATAAAACATGTGAAATAAGATAAGCTAAAGGACATAACAAGTCAGTGTGTTCGACTACAATGATGTTTTCATGGCTTAATTTTCCTTTTTGGATTTACTTCAACAAATGCAATTGTCAAAGAACAGGTTTCCCTTATGAATAAAAAAAATTGGTTCTAACACATTTTAAACCTGTTATGAAGGTTAACAAAAACATTAATTGATTTATGTATTTATCTTTAGTACGAAACTATATTTTATATATACAGATAATGGTGCAGATTAACAGCACATAGAAAATGTAAAACTACAAATATGATATGATATTGACAACATGAGTGTGGATAATATTTCATGTTAGTAAATGCTCATGACTCAAACATGGTGAATTGTTGTTTTAAACACACAGATGAAGCATGACAAATAGAATGAATGAGGGCGGTCAGCTGAAAATAGCATAAAAGAATAAAGAAAAATGTATATTCAATTTGTAGCTCAGATACAAAACATGGACAGGTTTACAGTGCTTGTGAAAATGCCTAGTATTTTATAATGTTTGAGAGACACATGCATGTTCTTGAAAAGTTTTTTTTTTTAATGTTTGAGAACTGTGAGCTGTGTGAGATACTGGACTAGACACTGGCTGGAAGGTATATTGTTAATTTAATTTAAAATCTATGTCTCAGGAATGTTTTGATATATACTATATTATATATATATATTAGATGATAGATAGATAGATAGATAGATAGATAGATAGATAGATAGATAGATAGATAGATAGACAGACAGACAGACAGACAGAGACAGACAGACAGGTTTGCATAGTACAGGTACACAGCAACGCAATGCAGTTGTTTTTTTTTTTTTTTTTTTTTTTTTTTTTTTTTTTTTTTTTTACATGTGGAGTTAAAATACTTCCCTCAGGAACGTATTAAGTGGAAAAGGTTAAAAGTAATTTCTAAAGCTTTGGGACTCCAGTGAACCACAGTGAGAGCCATTATTTATAAATGGCAAAAACATGGAACAGTGGAGAACCTTCCCAGGAGTGGCCGGCTGACCAAATTTACACAGCGACGACTCAGCCAAGATGTCACTAAAGACCCACAACAAATCCAAACTGCAGATCTCACTTGCCTCAGTTAAGGTCAGTGTTCATGACGCCACAGTAAAAAAGAGATGGCAAAAATAGTCTTCATGGCAGAGTTCCAAGACGAAAACCGCTGCTGAGAAAAAAGAACATAAGGTTTCGTCTCAGTTTTGCCAGAAAATCATCTTGATGATCCCCTTGATGAGACTTTTGGGAAAATACTCTGTGGACTGACTGAAAAGTTAACTTCTTTGGAAGGTGTGTGTCCCATTACGTCTGGCATAAAAGTAACACCACATTTTAAAAAAGGAACTCATAACAGTAAAATATGGTGGTGGTAGTGTGATGGTCTGGGGCTGTTTTTACTGCTTCAGGACCTGGAAGACTTGATGTGATAAATAGAACATGAGTTCTGCTGTTTACCAAAAAATCCTGAAGGAGAATGTCCGGCCATCTGTTCCTGACCTCAAGCTGAAGCTAACTTGGGTTCTGCAGCAGGACAATGATCCAAAACAAACCAGCAAGTCCACCTCTGAATGGCTGAAGAAAAACATAATGAAAACTTTGAAATGGCCTAGTCAAAAGTCCTGACCTGAATCCTATTGAGATGCTGTGGCATAACCTTAAAAA
>JBCEWE010001893.1:0-22206 GCA_039877035.1 Silurus lanzhouensis
AAACATTTTAATAAATTTTGTATTGGGTTATGAGTGTTGCATCGGCCTGCGAGCAAAGATTGTGAGCAAAATTTTTTTCATTTCCGATGTTAGGGGTTAAAATTTGTACAAAAATTACCATTACAAAACCTTTAAAATTTTGTGTATATGTATATTTATGGACTTGTGGAACGCATCAAGTGAATTTCCTTTATTTCTTATGGGAAATTTTTTTTAGTATACCGGCGTTTTAGGTTGCGAGCTCGCTCCAGAACGAATTAAACTTGTAACCTGAGCTACTACTGTAAAGTGGTAGATGTACATTTGCACACACACTCACTGAGCATGTATTCTTATTTCAGGATGAGTTGGAAGCCCAGGAGGAGCAGTGGCTCTGGTGTCAGTGGTGAATAAAGACATGGTGTTTTCTTTAACACTCGCCATGTGTCAATCGTCTTTGAGGATCAGGTTGTAATGCCCCAAAGATTTTGGACTGATTCACGTGTAATTTAGTTTGGGCTTATGAATGCTCTACATTTGAGCTACCCTGAAAAGTTAAGTGGCTTTTTTGAGTTCATCCAGGTTTCTTTTTAAATCTTGATAGTGGAAGGAAGCCGCTCAAACCAAAGTTACAGGCTCTGAGAAATGAGCTGGAGCAAACTTTTGAGAGGTGGAAGTTTATTTGGTTCAACGTTGTTCACTAACTAATGTTAGACTACCGTATTTTCCGGTATATAAGCCGCTACTTTTTTCCTTTTTTACTTTTTTACGCTTTGAACCTCATGGCTTAAACAATGAAGTGGCTAATATATGAATTTTTCCTGGGTTTTTCCCGGTTTAACAAGCTTCAAGCCAAACTGAGCCTCATAACATCAGACCAATGAAATTGCCGAACGGGTTCAGGTGAACCAATTAAATTCTTTATATTAAATCGGGTGCGCTTCCACTGAATCAGGCCGCACCACATCATAAATATGGATGAGGTTCCTCTGACGTTTGACCTGCCGCTCACTCGCACTGTCTACATCAGGGGTCTCAAACTCACGGCCCGGGGGCCAATTGCGGCCCGAGGGACGATAGTTTGCGGCCCCCGACTTAATATGAAAGTTTAATGTTAGTGCGGCCCGCGAGTTTCATATGTATGGCATTTTACAGTGTTGTGCGGAGCTGAACGAACCTACCAATCACGGTGAGGTATTTGGCTCGCGGGGGGGACATTGGCCGGGCTTGATGTAAGCGGAGAAACATTTCTCAATGAGAAAGATACAGCAGCCATGGAGTGTTTCTTCCGTGCCTGGCTGGCTGCCTCCTTTCTATTGGGCACACCGGACATTCGCCCCAGCACGCTGTTCATAACACTTAAAAAAAAAAGTTTTCTTAAGTTGCTGCCCAGCGGGACATTATACATATATAGACGTATCTAATGTGTATGTGTATGGTGTGTGTGTGTGTGTGTGTGTGTGTGGTGTGTGTGTGTGTATATATATATATATATTAGAGATGCACCGAATATTCGGCCACCGAAAATTTTGTATCACCGAAAAAACACGGCCGAAACAGTTTGTTGTGATGACGCAAACAGAAACCACGCCTGCACGTGCATGTCTAAAACAACATGTCTGCGGTGTGGACGTGTTTCAGTATATCTGAGAAAGACCCCACGGATAGCGATTTGCAAAACATGTAAAGCCGAAATTTCGTCTGCAAAAACTTTCTCTACGTCGGGTTTAATTTATCACCTGAAATCCAAACATCCCGATCGCTACGCTGAATATGAGAGAAACGCGGCACAGAAAAGCAAAACCCCTCTAGCACGCGCACTCCGTCTGTGGTGGACGTTTTGAAAAGGCAGGAAGTTTCCCAGTAAAATTGTTGTATCTTTAAGCAGTTGCACTTGTTCTGAATGCACTTTGTTTTTATGAAAGAACATATTTAATTGTACAACCTTTCAGCAGGCAAGCGGGCCTGTACATTTTTTTTTTAATGTACACGAGTGCATTTAAGTAAAACATTAAGTTTGAAATGTAATTTATTTTATCCTGTGCATTGTTGCATTGTGCTATAAATAAATATTTTCATATTTGTAATTGATTTATTCTTTGAAACTTTAATATTAATTTATGCAATTAAAATACCTTGATTTTAGTAAGTTAGTACACAGTCATAGCATAAATGGAATGGTAATAATAATAATTGGCATAATTTCTTTCGGCGTTTCGATTTCAGCCTTGCTTTCCACTTTTTTTTTCCGGTTTTCGGTTTAGGCCAAGATTTTCATTTCAGTGCATCCCTAATATATATATATATATATACGTGAGGAAATAAGTATTTGAACACTCTGCTATTTTGCAAGTTCTCCCACTTAGAAATCATGGAGGGGTCTGAAATTGTCATCGTAGGTGCATGTCCACTGTGAGAGACATAATCTAAAAATCCAGAAATCACAATGTATGATTTTTAAACTATTTATTTGTATGATACAGCTGCAAATAAGTATTTGAACACCTGAGAAAGTCAATGTTAATGAATGTATTTGGTACAGTAGCCTTGTTTGCAATTACATGCACCTGACCCATTTCAGACCCCTCCATGATTTCTAAGAGGGAGAACTTGCAAAATAGCAGGGTGTTCAATACTTATTTCCTCACTGTATATATATATTTATATATTTATACACACACACGTCAATGGCACTTAGAAAGTTAATATGAGGTCTCTCTCTCTGACAAAATAATTAAAGTGATGTGTACGCAGCGGGATAAAAGAAAAGTAAGGAGCTCAATGCAGCCTAATGTAGTCTGCAGTCACATAGCGACACCTGTTCATCGGCAATAACAGTCCTCGGTAACCCGGACCAATTATAGGGTCGCACCGTTATTTATGAGTCATTGTTTTTTTATTTCCATCACTCTATTTGCATTGTATTCGCATTGCCTCACACAATGAACATTACATATATTTTTATATGATGTAAAAGTAGTCAAAACAAATGACATCGACAACAGCACGGTGTCATTTCCCCTTTTTCTTTTTTCCCCTGTAACAACAGCACATAAAAAGAAGCGGGAATGACGTTCTCCATGTAGTGAGATGTTCACTGTCCGTCGGCTAAAGGCTTGATTGAAATGCTTAAAGAACTGTTAATACAGACATTTATATCTGAATACAGCAGATATAGAAGACTGAAGAAACCACATATAGTCGCTAACTAGAGAAATCTAATTATTATTATTATTTTCATGATTATTATTATTTTATTTATTTATTAGTGATTGATTTATTTCTTATTGATTCTTAATTTCTTTATTTATTTTTTCATTGATTCTTAATTTCTTTATTTTTTCAACTTATTTTGTGTTAAAAAAATTAAGAGATTTGAGAAGATTGGAATTTTTTAAACAAAGCTTTTCTTGTGGAAAACCTGATGCGGCCCAGCCTCACCCAGACTCTGCTCCAGCGGCCCCCAGGTAAATTGAGTTTGAGACCCCTGGTCTTTACATGAGTTTGATTAAATATACTATACTAATTATTAGGTCACACACTAGATAAGGTTGATTAGATCCATCACTCCATTATTAATTAGTCTCACACTCTATGCTTACTTCTTTTTTAACCCATTAACAAACATACATGTCACATAACACAAAAATTATTTTATTTATTTATATATTTATGAATAAAAAAATGAAACATAGACAAAAAAATCTAAATGAGACAAAAATCTAAGCAAAAAATCGTGCAAAATCGAAAACAAAAAAAAACAAATAAAAAAAAATCGACCAAAATCGACATCATTACCCACCCTCAAAGCATCAACGGATAAGCCTAATCACAACATGATGAACTGGAAGTGGGCGAAAACCCTGACAGCAAACAAAGTTTAAGTAAAATTCCCACTCTGCCCACCACTGGAGCGACAGTGGACTCACCACCAAGTTCATCCTCAGTCGTGATTGTACAAGTAACTAACAAATGTGAAAACATAAGAAAATAAAAGCAAATGAAATTTGATGCAGTCCAGTGCAAAGTGGGTTAACTATGGAATGGGTGATAGTCGTCTGATCCAGTGCGGCAGGGGAGCAGATATAGAACTGTGAGACTGCAGTGAAGACCACACCTCATCGTGAAACCTCAAATCATCACCGTGAAGACTCGATGAGAATACCATTGAGTCTGTTCCGATTGTGTGACATTTGCGACAAAGGATAGGACGACAATTCCAATCACGATGTTTCGCTGGTTCAGTTGTCCATAGAACATAGCCACAGAAGGTGATGGTGTAGTACGTTACAAAGGTGCTTTGCATGACGAAGTCCGTGAAGAGAAAACTGTGAGTGCTCGGAGCAACCAGCGAGCGGGCAGGAACTCCAAACGATTGGACAAGGGTAATAGTCCTACGCACATGAAAGATACGGGTGATCAGCTGAAGTCCTGCAGGAAGATCATAGACAGAGTTCTGGATGGAATCTAGCCACATTCCATCTGGGGAGAACATGTCAGCATGGTGCAGAATGTCCATCACCGGTCTGAACGGGTCCGCATCAGTTTCCCAAACAAATTCGTCCTTTACTGGAGGAAACCTGAACCATTTACGGGGTAAATGATGGCACCATTTACCTAAAGGACAGGTGGGCTGCTCCAGGCACCACAGGCAATGCTTAAGAAGAACAAGGAAAAAACAAGCATCACAGGGAGCTCTAAAGGTGACAAAGTTGAAGCGATGCCCCTCAGCACATGCTTCGATGTACGCACACGTGCCTTCATGCAGACGCATACCTTGCAAAGGCCACCTTTGTTCACCAGCTGCCATGTTCCTGCACACAGCATAAAATACACACAACAACAACATGATTTATACGATATAATCAAAGAATCAGAATTAAAGCATAGAAAGAGTTTAGTGCTTTTAGTTATAAGGAAACGTTTGATACAGTCATTTTTTCTGATTGACTAGGGCCATAATCCCTCCATCCAAATCCACATAGATGTTTTGATCCATATCTGTGGAGATGTTTTCTGTAGAAGACTCTTCACCTGTAATTTTATACACTGGGAGCTGTACGTATTGTCTAAACAATGACAAGGAATTCCACAACAGATAAAACATGCCACGGCTGCAAGGATTATTAAAATTGTAGCCCCAGTCTGACCCTATTCTACTCTATTTATTAGTATATTATGTTAATTATACTTGGAGTAAACAGGTTACATGAGTTTGATTAAAATATGGGATAAATAGGTTACATTAGGCTACTTCATTGTATCTAATAGATTCTATACTAATTATTAGGTACATTTGTTGGATTAATATAAAAAGCTAAACTATAAAAGCTAAGCTTAGCTAGCCGGCTAGTTACCCATGCTAATGTCACTAAATAATCACTTTGTACTTTTCGAGTCTTCTACTAAATAATCTACAATATTCTGCCATAATTATTTAGACGACTTACCAGGTACCTGTATGAAGAAATGTTCAATAGAAGAGAATTTTTAATGTTTTATTAGTTGCTGCTAATCGCTGCTGCTTCTTGCTGCTGTTTGTTTGTTTGGTGGTTGTCAATTTTAGTGTCTCTTTATTTATAATTAGTAAATTCACAAAGGAGAAAGAAAAGCACGCTTTGAATTATATATAAGTGTCACACTGTGACATCACACCTAGATGCCCCGCCCTCTGCCGGTGACATCATCATGTCACTCACTTTATTTCTCTCTCTCTCTCTCTTTCTCTCTCTCTATCTCTCTCTCTCTCTCTCACACACACACACACACACACACACACACACACACACACACACACACACACACACACTCTTCGCATGTACAGATTACAGAGGAAAGATTACACACAAACCGGAAGTTGACCCGAGTGACTATATGAATGTTGTAGAATCATAAATGACCAGATGAAGCTGACTGAGGTGAACCCCTGAAACTAACCCAGGAACAGAGTAGGAACATTCTGACCACCTGCTGGTTTCTTTTTTTTTTTTGAGAGACTGATTGGAGCTCTCCTGCTTGGAGGACAGGATTCCTGGAACATGAATGTCATGCCTGGGAGGAGCTGATCAACACTCAGTAATAGCAAAGGGAACTCGACCTGATGCTGAAGGATTCTTCATGGATCCTGCATATAAAATAAAAAAATAAAAAATAAAAAAATAAAAAAATAATAGAACAAAGCTGCATGTTTTATTTCTGCATAATGAATACAGCCTACAATCTGATCATTTCTGTACATGTTAAAGGTGTGTTGTTTAAATTAATTTACTAAATAAAATGAAAGCTGCTCAAATCACACTAATGATATTATATGTTTATTTGATAAAAACGTATCATGCAGTAATAATGTGCTTTTATCGTCTTACACACTGAAGACATAAACATCAACACTATAGATACCTTTAAGTGCCAGAAGCTGGTTTTCAACACTTTCATTCCTGTGGAAAAGAAAAATCCTTTATGGTTATGAATAAGAATATTTTTATGGTTATGTAGAGAATCCATCATGCAATACTCTGTGTACTTTTATATTTATTATAATAACAAAACACAAAAATGTTGAATGATTTTATATTTCATTATTTTGTACATTTTCTTTGATTTTGAATCATTGGACATAAAGAGGTTCAACATTGGGTTCCTCTCAGTTTCTCTGATGCTCTGCGCATTTCTTCTCTTTCTCACACTGATTTAGAGAATCCTGGAGCTCCATGCTGGTTTTGTTCCAAAGTGGCCTCCAGCTGAGCAACTGCAATTTCCTGATTTCATATTTTTTTTTGTATGTTTGTCACACGTTAATTTTTCAGATCATCAACCTCATTTAAATATTAGTAACAATAACACAAGTGAACATGCAGTTTTTAAATGGTCTCTTTCTCATGGTGGAGTCATGAACACTGACCTTAACTGAGGCAAGTGAGGCTGCAGTTCTATGGATGTCTTTTGTGACCTCTTGGATGAGTCGTCGCTGTGCTCTTGGGGTAATTCTGGTCACCTGGTCAATCCTGGGAAGGTTCTCCACTGTCCAATGTTTTTGCCATGTGTGAATAATTTCTCTCACTGTGGTTCACTGGAGTCCCAAAGCTTTAGAAATGGCTTTATAACCTTTTCCAGACTGATAGATCTCCATTACTTTCTTTCTCATTTGTTTCTGAATTTCTTTGGATCTCAGCATGATGTCTAGATTTTGAGGATCTTTTGGTCGACTTCACTTTGTCAGGCAGGTCCTATTTAAGAGATTTCTTGATTGTGAACAGGTGTTGCAGTAAACAGGCCTGTGTGTGGTGAGAGAAATTAAACTCAGGTGTGATAAAGTAAGCACAGTATTAACAGGGGGGCAAAGACTTTTTCACACAGGGCCATGTAGTTTTGGATTTTGTTTCAACCCGATAATAAAAACCTTCATTTAAAATCTGCATGTCGTGTTCACTTGTGTATCTTTTACTAATATTTAAATTAGTTTGATGATCTTAAACATTAAAGTGTGACAAACATGCAAATAAATATACACAGTGGTGTGAAAAAGTGTTTGCCCCCTTCCTGATTTCATACTACTACAAAAGTATGTACTTGATATACAATGCTATTTTTTTTTTTCTTTGTCTTTTAACAGCCATTTAGTTGAATCTTCTGAGGAGAAGTGGGTTCCACACACCAGCCATCAACCAGAAAAGAGGTTCAAGCAGTCTCCAAACTCAGCACCTGTTTCAGCTCTACCAGTAAGAGTGAGAGACAGAAAATCCCAGTCTTCACTGGTTGTATCCCCCAACACACCTGAAGAGAGGTGGAATCAGGATTTTACACCCCAGCCAGTCTGTAGACCATCTGTCATATTACTTGTTGATGAGAAGATGTTGGGAACGGGCTACAAACTGTTCTTTGACGACTTCTACACAAGTCCAGCACTGTTTAGAGATCTCCTAAAAAAATAACATCTGGGCATGTGGGAAAATTCAGTCCACAAACCCTCAAACCATCACCAACAAGCTTCTGAAAAAAGCTCCTCGAGGCCTCATCACTGGCTGAGAGAAGAGGATGTGCTGTTTGTAGAATGGAAGGAGAAAAGGAAGCTCCAGATGTGCTCCATCATTCACAGAGGCACTGAAGGAAGCATTGTGCTACTTTTATTTTCATTACTTTCTTCTTCTACTGTTTTTCTAATGTTCAAATACCAGTCTTATACTTATTGTGTGAATGTTATTATTCCCAGTACATTTGGTTATCAGGCTGCTTTTCCTCAAACAGACGGAGGGAGAAAAGGACTACACACAGTCTCAGAATAATGTTTATAGGAATCTCCTTTTTATTGTATTTTCTTTAAAGTTAAAATATAAACTCATTACACATGTGACTTTTAACCCGTCACTATTCTGAATTGTTTCAGGACCGAATTCATGTATTTATATATAAACAAATTATGTTTTATGACGTACACATTCTTTTCTAAGGAACTTCAGCATCTTTGGATGATGTAAAGCCCAAAGTGTGTTCTTTTAAAAGAGATGTAAATTGTGTATGTAGCACACTGTTGTCAGGAACTTTTACCATTGAAAGTCAGGAAGGTCATTTTCAGCTGTGAGGCCCAAAAGTGGGGCTGAAACCAAACAGGGTTCAAGAAACCGGGTTTATTTTCATATAAGTAACAGTATTTAGTTCAGTAAACTTAAGTTTATTTAAAGGAGAATTCAGTGCTGTTTAGTTCAGTAAAGTCTTCATTTAATCCAAAACTATTCCATTCATTAAGTTCAATTATCCTCAAATTAATATTTTTACATTCAATAAAAACAAATCATCCAGTTTTCATTGATGTTTATTTAGTGAATAATGCATTTAATAAACAATTGGTTTCACTCAGAATGACGTTTTATTTTTTATAAGTAAAAATGTTTTTTATAAAACTCATCTGAAGCATATAGTTTTACAATAAATACAATAAACTGCATTTTGCCTAAAATACTCAAATACAGGTTTTATAATAATCCCAAATTAAACTCCATTAAAAAATTAGAGCTCCACTACTTCTAATGACCTGCTGTGACAGTGAGCTCTAATACACATCACACTGCCACCTACTGGTCATTTATGATTCTGCAACATTCATAGAGTCACTCCGGTCAACTTCCGGTTCTCAACTCGGATTCACTCGCTTTATACACAGTTTACAGCCGTTTTTATCTTATTTATGACTGTAATATCGCTCTTCTTTTAGGAACAACAAAAAAGCTGTAAAGACATGACATTTTATCCGCTCTTTACCTCTGTAATGTGCGCATGCGCATAGTGTCAGGTTAAGAGAGACCGGGTTACGTCACAGACGGAGGGCGGGGCATCTCCCTGTGACGTCACAGTAAAGCAACGTCTACAATTGGAAACGCGTCTGTTTCTCTCATTTCCGAGGTTTTTGCGTGTGAGTAAAGAGGCATAAACATGGAGCTCTTCAGAAGGTTGAGAGAGTTTTTTCAAACCAGAAGAACGAAGAAAACTAAGCAGATTGCTGAAATGAAGGAGAAGCTGGAACACATGGAGAAAGTAGTGAAAGACTTGGATGCATTTTCTCTTCTAATGATAGAGAAGATAACAGAAGAGAAAGAAGAGAAAGCCATTCTGCTACAGACGGTGCAAAAGCTGGAGGCTACTTTGGCTTCTGAGCGAAAGCAGCAGGAACAGGATATAACTGAGAGAAGCCAGAGCTGGGCGAGAGAACAAAAACAACTGGAGGAACGTGTTGCTCATCTTGAGTTTATTTTGGAGCAGACCACCATGGAGCTCCAGTCTTCCCTGAAAATCAATGAGGAACTGGAGAAAACTGTAGAATGTGAGAGAGAGAGCTGGACAAGAGAACAAATGAAAGTGGAGGAACATGTTGCTCAGCTTGAGGTCACTTTGAAACAGACCACCATGGACCTCCAGTCTTCCCTGAAAATCCATGAGGAACTGAAGAAAACTGTAGAATGTGAGAGAGAGAGCTGGACAAGAGAACAAACGAAGGTGGAGGAACATGTTGCTCAGCTTGAGGTCACTTTCGAACAGACCACCATGGAGCTCCAGTCTTCCCTGAAAATCCATGAGGAACTGGAGAAAACTGTAGAAGGTGAGAGAGAGAGCTGGAAGAGAGAACAAAAACGACTGGAGGAACATGTTGCTCAGCTTGAGCTCACTTTGGAACAGACCACCATGGAGCTCCAGTCTTCCCTGAAAATCCATGAGGAACTGGAGAAAACTGTAGAAGGTGAGAGAGAGAGCTGGAAGAGAGAACAAAAACGACTGGAGGAACATGTTATTCAGCTTGAGGTCACTTTGGAACAGACCACCATGGAGCTCCAGGATACTCAGAATCTCTGTGAGAAAGTAAAAAATAGTGCAGAGCAGGAGAGAGATCATTTGATCAGAGACAAAGAGCGACTGGAGGAACGTGTTGCTCAGTTTGAGCCCACGTTGGATTTTAAAGAAAAACAAGAGGACGAAAGAGAGAAAACTAAACTTGACATAGAGGAGAGGAACAACTTACAGCTTCAGACCAACAGGGGGCTCCAGGATACCCAGAATCTCTGTGAGGAAGAAAAGAAGACTTCAGAGAATAAAACAGATCATTATATGAGAGTCCGAGAGCGATGGAAGGAAAGTGTTGCTCAGCTGAGACAAGAAAACATTCAAAAGAAAAGGAGAAATAGAAAAAAAAGAAGACGACAAGAGAAACAGAGAGTCTGAACATGCCTTTTTCCTCTTTATGTTTCTCTTATGGTTATTTATGATAATTTTACACTTATAGTCAATAGTATAAAGCTGAGTGTAAAACTATTGTATCTTGTAGATCGTCTCATCTTTTAATCATTTTTTATTTCTGTCTTGTCAAATCTTTTTTTTATCTTTTTTTTTAATCTTGATTTTAATCTTTTACCACAGTAAGACACAATAAACACTATTAACAACCATTATTTTTGTCTTCCTTACAAATGCCGTATGACCTCCTCATGGATTCTTCCACTTAGTTTATATCCCTCTTGTGGGGCAGGGGGCTGTGGCTCGGGGTCATAATGCTGAGGGGGAGGGAGGTCAGGAGGGAGAGGGAAACTGGTCCTCAGTGCCACATTGTGCAAAACACCACACACCCTGATAATCTTACACACATTTTCCAGGTGGTATAGAAGTCTTCCACCTGAGACATCCAGAGCTCCACATCTGCATTTCAGGAGGTGAGGAGCGTCTGAGGAGTGAAGCCTCTGTCACCTGTCATATTATAGACTACATCAGGACAATGTTTACAATTTCTACATGTTGTTAAAGTCACCAAGAAGCCAGTCATCACGTCCTGCAGCTGCCTGTAGTCTGTTCCCTACACTGCTATGTGTCAGGATAAAGGAATCATGTGCTGAAGCAGGTCAGTGTGCCACAGTGAAGGGAAACCTGATGTATCAACTACCCACCTTAATAATAACATCCAAAATGACAGGCATTATGACACTCAGGGGGCAGATACCAGACCTATAGCATGAGATTATATAATATATATATATAATATTTATATAAAGTATTTCGCTGTCTGCCATTTCCCACTAGAAACAACCTGTTGTCATTAACCCCAGAGTGGTGAGGACCTGTATTTGGACGGGGACGGCATGGTTCTGGTGTGTTTCACTCTGTAGTACTGGACCCAATTCAGCACATAGATCCAGGAGCACAGATGTAGGAATCTAAATCAGCTTATTATCCAGTCATCATCATGGGCCAAGAAATCATCATGGTCCCTGGAGTCTCTTTCTATCCTTAATCTTCCATTGGCACTGCAGCATTTATGATTTATTCCAGCTCATTATGGAAAGATAAAATAAACTGATATTTGGTCTTGTGCCATGAACATAAAAGCAATAATAGCTACAGAAAAGCTCCTGCTTCCCTCTGTAGCGGGTATTTAAATCCCATTTAAAATGCTTTCAGTGATTCTACATTCTGTTTATATGAAGTGTTTCACAGTTTGCATGTTAATTGGCTGTATGGTGCATTTAAGAGCATTTTAGGTGAATTTATGAACCACATCTGGCTGGAAAAGACACATGTCCAAATACTTTTGACCACACAGTGTGTATCAGCTGAAAAGCAGCAGCTTCAGATCAGTCGCGTTTCCACTGGGATTCAATCTGAAATATTACTTTTGATTTTTATTATATGAAATATTTTATATTCTTTATTTGATATTATTTAAATTATTAATACAGTGGAACCCGGTTATGTCGATGTCCTAAGGGGTCGCCAAAAAGCATCGAGGTAACCGATGATCGAGATAAACAAAAATCAAAATGGCGGCAGTATATTAACGTGCTTGAAATTTCTTTATGTACATGATGTGCGTTAATAAATGAGAATGTGCATGCACGTGTTTTTGAAGGGTTTTTTACACAACAGCGTTGCCGCGATTTGTTTGATGAAGGCATGCTATAAAAATACATACAGTACATGTTTATCTGTCATGAATCCACCTGCCACGGCCCCTTCGGCCCCCTTCAGCGTGTCAGGTGTTTTCTCTGCCACTTTCTCTGAAGCTCTGCTTCAATCGCGCACATATGGTGCTCGTTTATCATCATCACCAGCTCCTATTTAAACTTCCACACTCTCACTGTCCGTTATTGTTGTTATATGTTGGTTCACGGCGGTCGTTGTTATCGCGCATGTGTATCCCGGTACGTGTCTTCCCACCGGCACTCTCTCAACGGCTGCTCTTTTCTTCCCAAAGCCGCGCCGCGCCCCTACTAACACTACTAACACTACTAACACTACTAACACTACGAACACTAGCACTAACTAACAGCAGAGATTCACCAGTATACAACACAACACCTGGAGCAGCTGTAAGACTTGATTTTTCCGCCACTTCCGCGAGTTCTTCTGCGGCTGCACCGAGATAACCGACGTTAAATGGCAAATTTTTTCTCCCTTGTGCTCGAGATATTAGGGTTCGGCGACATAAAAAAAGTCGACACAACTGATAAAAAATGCTTAGAAAAAGCATTATATATATATATATATGAACTTTATATGTTTATGATGTAAACAATTATAAACTCAATCTGAACAGATTGGGGGCCATCCTGATTATGTTCCTCATCAAAAACCACTAAGAACCTGAACGTGATCTTCAGTCAATTTAGTGATCATCAGCACAGACCTCATAGTCCTCACCAGAGTCTGGATTCTTCTGAAAACACACACAAAAGCCCTACATCACTTCTAATCCTTTTCATCTAGTAGCAGCTCTACATTTAGCTGCAACTGCACTAATAATACATTACAAATGATACAAATGTACTATGATTTAAGTGAATCAATGCTTCAGTTCAGTGAGATTACAAGTTGGGTTTAAAGCTGTAGATTTTATAGGAGGGTATTTTATTTCTACATACTGTTCTTTACTTTAAAAAAGGATTAAGGGGATGATTTGGGAAAAGGTAGAGGTTTATTCATGTTTACTCCAATAAAATCACTTGGGAAGGGCAGATTTGATTCTACCCCTCTGACATCTACTCGGGGGTCTGCCCTGGAGAATTAGTGAAATGAAACGGTACGTGTCAGTGAGCTCCACATCCGTGTAGTGTTGGTGGATGGAGCTCACGTGACTCTAAAGCAGATGAAGATCTGATGGAGATGCTGAACCAGCTGGACGTTGAGAATTTTTATATATTTATAGTGTTTTAAATGCCTTTATTATACAGTTACAGCAGTAGGAACTGTTATGAGAGCTGGTGCACAAATAGAGGAAACAATCACACATGCAGAATAAAATTAGAAAGAAGAATTACAACTATTTGTATAAAATCTCTATGAAATAAATGAAAATCATCAGGCTATAATACTGCACTGTATGTCACTGGCTAAAAAAGAGCTATTGTAGTTTTAAAAATATTGATACATTAAAAGCTTTGATATTATAAATATGTATGAATTAAGGTTTAAAAGTGTGATGTTGATTTGTTGCTGGTTTCAGGAAAATATTTATTAAAATGTTCTTCTTTCATGCATGTGTATCACA
The DNA here is from genome assembly GCA_039877035.1 of Silurus lanzhouensis. NCBI lineage: Eukaryota > Metazoa > Chordata > Actinopteri > Siluriformes > Siluridae > Silurus > Silurus lanzhouensis. The sequence goes on from JBCEWE010001893.1 coordinate 14,000, forward strand.
ATCACTTGACAGTTCCTCTTAAAGTTCTTATAAAATGTTTAATAATCACGATTCAAAACACTCGTAAACATTTACATTGTGGATTGTCTTTATTTATTTCCCTAAATATTATATTAATAAAAAAAGGAAAACAAAGTATTTAAACATAAAAAATATAATAACATGCAGTATTAATATAATATTTTTAAAAAATATTATTATTTTATTATTATTATTATTATTATTATTTATTATTATTATTATTATTATTATAAATATATTTTTTCTTCTTGTTCTTCCTCTTTTTCTTTGTGCCGAAGAGCATCTTTGTTTCCTGAAAGAAAAATGCAGAGAGTTTTAGTCTACACATCATACGTGTGTGTGTGTGTGTGTGTGTGTGTGTGTGCGTGCGTGTGTGTGTGTGTGTGTGTGTGTGGATACTCACCGACTTGACTCCTGCTTCTCCTGTTTTTAGGATCATGTTCATTTCATCCACCTGCACACAAACACACACATATACACGTCTATCACACGTGTGTCACGTGCATATAAAGAGTGAATAGAGGAGTGATGTGTGTGATTATGAATAGATGTAAATGAGGAATTGGTGGGTGGGGTTTTGTTACCACATGACCAAAACTTAATCATCATATTAATATAATATTATTTAACATAATAATACACTCGTTACTACAACCACTTATTACAAATCATTCTTAAATATAATATTAGTGTGTGTGTGTGTGTGTGTGTGTGTGTGTGGTGTGTGTGTGTGTGTGTGTGTGTGTGTGTGTGTGTGTGCATGTGTTTGCTCACTTTGGCTCGCAGAAGATCAGGATCAGAAATCATCTTCATGATTTCGAAGTTGTTTTCACTCCCAATCAGCATCCATGAAATTTTACTCGCTTCAGCCGGGTGGATTTTCTCTACCAGAGGCAACAGGTGATCATCTGCAGAGAGAGAGAGAGAGAGAGAGAGAGAGAGAGAGAGAGAGAGAGAGAGAGAGAGAGAGAGTGTGTTACTGAAACTGCTTGTGTGTGTGTGTGTGTGTGTGTGTGTGTGTGTGTGTGTGTGTTGTGTGTGTGTGTGTGTGTAGCACTTACGTGCCATCTGGATCTGCATTTCAAAATCTGCAGACTCCAACATGTAAATAGTTAAGCGCTCCTGAGGTGCTGCAGCCATGGATACATCCTGCACATCTGGAACATGAGATGGAGCTGGACTCTGTTCTACAGCTGGAACATTAGATGGAGCTGGACTCTGTTCTACAGCTGGAACATTAGATGGAGCTGGACTCTGTTCTACAGCTGGAACATTAGATGGAGCTGGACTCTGTTCTACAGCTGGAACTAGATGGAGCTGGACTCTGTTCTACAGCTGGAAATGAGATGGAGCTGGACTCTGTTCTACAGCTGGAAATGAGGTGGAGCTGGACTCTGTTCTACAGCTGGAACATGAGGTGGAGCTGGACTCTGTTCTACAGCTGGAACTTGAGGTAGAGCTGGACTCTGTTCTACAGCTGGAACATGAGATGGAGCTGGACGCGGTTCTACAGCTGGAACATGAGATGGAGCTGGACGCGGTTCTACAGCTGGAACTTGAGGTGAGCTGGACTCTGTTCTACAGCTGGAACTTGAGGTGGAGCTGGACTCTGTTCTACAGCTGGAACTTGAGGTAGAGCTGGACGCGGTTCTACAGCTGGAACTTGAGGTAGAGCTGGTTTCTCATCCACAGTTGTGCGCTCTTCTACAGCAGGAACTGTGTTTACTGCTGGGGCATTTTCTTTATTTGGCTCTACCTTCTGGCTTGGTGTGAAGGGAGTCATATTCTGAGTCTGTAACACAAAGACACACACAGCTGTTAACAGTGAATTTCATTTAGTTTTTATCAGATCATCATCACTGCTAGCAGGAGGTTTTTGAGGGAACAGGCTAGAGGAGGTTCTTTAACCTTTTCAGCCAGTAATCCATTTAACTGCAGTATTGAACTTCAGCATCAAATCATTTTAATGTGGACAGCATGGGTGGTAGATGTTTAGGGTACAGTCTTCACCTGCACATTCTTCATCCTCTGCACGTTATGATGGACAGGGTTATCCTGGTGTTCTGGTCTCAGTAAGGTCTTCTGCTTGTTAATGAAGACCTGGGTGTGGTGGTTCCTCTCAGTCTCGCGCTCCTTACGAGACTTAAAGTGTTGGATGGAGCTGTAACACAACAAAGACACTGCTCTTACACACTGCTGTTAGTCTTTATGCCGACACCAGAAAAATTACCCCCTGATACTGACTGAAATCCCCTCATATGACCAAACCCACACTTTATATTAATAGCTTACACTTTATGGCCGTTAAGAAGTTTGCCATTGAGTTTCTCTTTTGCCAAATTCGCCGCCTCTGGAGACTCAAATTGGACGTATCCATATCCTTTTGTCCCCGTCTTGTAACGGACAACCTTCAGGAGAGACACGTCATGTCAACACACAATTCATATCAAACAGATCTAATACAGGACTTTAGTAGAAAACATGCTAATCATGCTATACAGATGTTATTCAGATCCAAACAGTTTAAAGCACAAACCCTGCATGACAGGATCTTCCCAAAGACTGAGAACAGGTCAAAAAGGGCCATGCTGTCAATCTTCTCCAGGTCCAAGTTCTTGATGAACAAGTTCCCGATGCCACTTTTCCTCAGGTGGAATCCCTCTGAGACCACATGACTCTCATAGGGTTCCCCATAAGGAGCTCACAATTAAGTGTTGCCAACGCTCGCTCAGCTGAGGAAACAAAATTCATTACAGGTCATTCATTTCAGTAAAAAAGACTGGGGAAAGATGGGTGAGGAGAAAACACTCTCAAATTTTATTTAAGACACAAAACCTGATCATATTCACGTAATAAAGTAGTAAAATAATACAGAAATACCTCCTGGAGTATTAAGTAGACAATAAACTGGTATAAATGCAGAAATAGTGTATTGGGGTTTAATGAGGATTTAATTACCATCGGCTTGCTGGTAAAAGTTGACGTAGGCGTAACTGAGTGAAACGCCGGTGTTCCAGTTCCTGCAGATCCGGATGGAGTGAACGTGGCCCACAGAGCTGAATTTCTCCATCAGCATGTTTTCTGTCACTTCATGGTGCAGATCACCAACATACAGTGCTGAAATACTCGAATTCATTTTTATCTAAAAAAACAACAAACAAACAAACAAACTGTCAGTTATAAACAAGAGAAAAAACACCAAACCTACAGTCTTAAACAGAAAAACATCAGTATGAGTGAACTACAATCAGTTTCTACTCTGAAATGTTGAAAGATTGTAAAACATACAGGTTTAAAGATCCTACATTTCTACATTTCTCAGTACAAAAATAAAGGTTAACAAAAAGCACAAAACAGTGTAAAAAGTATTCAGAATAACGACATATATAGCAAAGCTACTTATCAGGTACCTAATAGTCAGTAGTAGATGAACAGTTATAATGTTTATCAGTCGCTGCTGCTGCTTTTGTTGCTTCTGTGTGTTTGTTTGATGGTTGTCAAGGAGATACTAGAATTTTGATGATGACGTCATAGAAACTTTTCTGCAGTATCACTCTGGTCACATGACCAGTTGGACAAATGAATCACAGACACTTAAATCACAAACACTATATAAATATTATTTTAATACAAAACTAACTTGAATTATCAATAAGATAAAAATAAAAATGGTCCTGAATCCTGCATGTACACAAAACAGACCAATGAATCCCATTTAAAATGCTTTCAGTGATTCTACATCCTGCGCCTGATCTACACTGTGTGGACAAATTTATTGAGTCTAAATTTAACTAAAAAATTAAGAATAAAAAAGCGATAATATTTCCAGAAATGTTGCAGTGAGCAGAAATGGACATTTCGGCTAATGGTGTAGGAGAACGTCATTATGGTTTTTGTCAGATCGATGTTTATAAATCCCCCAATAGTGCACAAAAATACTGATGATGTGAATGAAAATACATCACTTGTCACTCATGTTAATTAATATCTGTATGATTTGAATAATTTTTTCAATAAAGGGGCATAAAATGAATGTATATTTATTTTCTTAATGTACTTATTTAACCTTTAACATTTTTAACAAGGGTTTATTTTATGGGACATGTTTTAGGACATTTGTTTATTCATATTCTACTTAATAATAATAATAATAATAATAATAATAATAATGATGAAGATGATAAAGGGTTCAGCAGGGTCACAGAATAATTCACGAGTCACTGTTTTATGAACGATAAAACATTGTATTTTTAATTACTGAAAATGCTACAAAAATGTCAAATGATAAATTATAATAGATGCAAACACACAAAAATACAAATATTACAAAACTATGTATATATTAATAAAGGGTATTTAACAATAGATATAATCAAATACAATGCTAAAAAAAAAGTCCCTAATTGGGATTAAAACAACAACCTGATCATAAATAACTATAGATTATAATAGTAGTAAATCCACACAAATAAACAGTAAAATGAGTCGCTCAAAACACCAGCAAGAAATGATTAAATGAGCAGAACTGGAAGAAACAGCAGGACCGGATGCAGATGAAGGACCGGATGCAGATGAAGGACCGGATGCAGATGAAGTACTGGCTGAAGGAGATGGACTTTGACTACCAGGCTGTAAAGACACATATTGTATATTATGAACTTAAACATAATGATGATGATGATGACATAAAAGTGCAGGCTGTATAATGGTGGGGTGGAGGTAGGGGGCGCTACAGCAGTAGGAGTGGAGTAAAGCAGGTGGAACACTTGCAGCAGGTGGAACACTTACGACCTGGTAAAAGAACAATAAAGAGTGTGGAACACAGGTTTTATTTACCTTTTAGTCTTGGTATTTTTTACAGATTTAAATAAGAAGAAACATTGAAAATCTAACATTCACACATTAATATGTTTAATCCACAATCATCTCTGTACACTAGTGAGAGTCTGAGGGCAGAAGTGAAGTGAAATGAAGATCTATAAATATAACACACTTTAACACACTTGAGCAAAAACCAAAGTCTTTTACACTGATCTCAGTGCTTCCACTATTTGATCACTGGATGAGAAATGGGAATAGATAAAGCAGATATTGTTCTATATGATTAGGGATGTAAACTGTAGCAGCGGTGCGCGAGTGGAGGCGGAGCCGGACGGCACGAGCAGTAAGAAACACCTGCAGCTGATGAGATTAATCAGTGCTCTGTTTCAGTCTGGTGACGCCAATAAAGAGGAGAGACACGAGAACTCCAACAGCGAGAGACACCAAGCAGAGAGACGAGCGGAAGGTCGCTGAAGGGGAAATAAGCGCAGACGGGCGCCGGTGGAAGACGCGTCGGCCGGAAAAGTGAACTCGTGTGGACGCAAAAAAAAATTGTGCAGGTGCATGAGGAAACTCTGGCGGGCGCTAAAGAGAGAAAGCGTGAGGAGGGACCACCGGCGAACGTCAAGAAGGAAAAGCGTCCTGAACCGTGAGGGTGAAAAGGAAAGAAAATAAAGAAGCTCTGCTTGGTGAACTTTTGCCTGTCTGTCTTTCTTCCAGTGCATTTTGTTACATAAACATCACTTTATTGAGATTTTGTAAATAAAAATAAATATTGCAACAATTATTTCTGCATCCCACAGCAGAGGACATTTAAAGCACATGAGTGTGGTCACAAATATAGTTGTGCAGGTCCACAGTGACGTGACATGAAAGAGATGATCACCTGAAAGTCTGAAATGAACACTTTAGGAGGGTGGAATCCACAAAGACGTTTCTGTGGTCCACCGGAAAGTTTCGACTGGCGGTGGACCTGCACTGGACATTTCTCACTCTGTACAAATAAAGACCTTTGGGTGTGTTTCCAGCTTCAGAGCCAAACCCCAGTGCCGCAGACGAGACGTCCACTCATCGTCCTCTACCCCTGCAGACGAGACGTCCACTCATCATCCTCTAAAGCCTTGTGTGAAACAAACACAAACAAACAAAACACAGTAACGTAATGCATGCACAAGTTTCTTTAAAGATCTTGTTTTTAATATTGTACATCATAATACACGACAGCATGAAAGTGATGCAACATACTGCACTGATGAGCTCAGGAAAAACACATTAATGTAAATGTAATGCACGTATGAGAATTTAGTTTTTAAGATACATGAATCTGTTGTTGTTTATGTCGTTAACGTAACATATAATAAGAGATAGTAGCTTGAAAAGTGATGCAATGTACAACTACCATGCGAAAAAATACATGAATACACAATATCATACACAAAAAGTTCTTTCTAATGATCTGTTCTTTATGTTAATGCAGTTGATTGTAAAAGACATAACACATGAAGTGCTGCAGTATATTAGTACATCATGATCACCAAAGATCAGAACAACAACCAGAACAACACCATAATAGACAATAAAATACAGGAAAATATGCACAAGTCTATTGTGGTTCATGTGGGTGGTCATGTAGTAAATTTTACCGGAGTTTTCTCAAGTCTAATTCCAGAAAATAATACGTGTCGTGGATTACAGTTGAACATCTGGAGAATAAAAGATGGACAAACTCGTGCCCAGTGTTGTGCTGGTTACTAAGAAATAGTGACGAGTTACAGTTACTAGTTAATTCATTCAAAAAGTAATGCGTTACTGTTAAAAACTAACTTTTTAGTTACTTTTTTAAAGAACCTTCTTTAATGTTCCCATTAATGCCCTTTTATGTGTTATGGTCTACAAACACAAAACTGACTTAAACACAAAGTCATTTTTAAACACTATTTTATTAAAGTCAGAGCACAACTGAATATATCACAAGCATTTCTAATAAAGAACAAAACAAGCTGAATAATATATTCACAATCAAAAACTAAAGTGCTTCTGCATCATAAAAGCTGTTGTGTTGAGTTTTTAAACATGTTCCTTTCACAGCTGAAGTATGAAAACTATCAACAATGTAGAACAGAACACCGGGTTAGCTTCTAGCTTCTAGCTCCTCAGGCATGGAGCTTCTGGAGGTGTTGCTATCGCAGTAGATACGACCTTCAAACCAGAAAGACACAGCTTACATTAGACTAAAAAATTTTTGTCTTTATACTCAACTAAAGTGAAATAATGAGCATTTTTCCACTTTGAGAAACTCGTCTTGCTCTCGCCTCGACTCGCCATTACTGCGCACAGACCTGAATAAACTGAGACACGCCCACAGTGCGTCTTCTTCGTGTTTACAGTGGTTCATCCTCCAATCCTACAATGTGTCGCTGCTGTAAGCAAGTTAGACTGTAGTCTACACTTCAGCCCAAATTCATTCATTTAAAAAAGTAACAGGTAACGCACCATACGGTAACGGTAACAGAGTTACTTTATTTTTAAAAGTAATGCGTTACAGTGTGTTGAAGACAGAAGTCTGCCATGAAGGTGTATCAGCACTTCACTGAACTGTACACTCACCTAATACTCACCTGATACACACACACACACACACACACACACACACACACACACACACACACATTTAAATCACTATCTCTCTAATCACACTTAATTCCTCCAGGAGTAATTACAGGTTGGGTGACGTCTAACCTCTCATGTGGTGCTGATGTTCCTCCTCAGAAGTCCGTCTGCTGTCTGAAGTCTCAGCTCCACCCTCTTCAGGTCATCAGACTTCATCAGGGCTGTCAATTAAACACCTATGTTTATCTACACTTATGATACCAGGACGAGAAAAACCTCTCTGAAGATGTTCTTCTTAATGACTGAAATCCGTATCAGAGCTCTTTTATAGAAATATATATATGACTGTATAATGCTGCTGCCAGGACATTATTTCACATCACATGAATCTGCTGCACTTGTGAGTGGATTTGATTCGGACTTTTCTGATAAGCGTCTCTAATAGATCAGTGTAATTATTATAATATTAACGCTTAGTGGCGTCTCACCGTCCAGACAGTCTCTGTCTCTCTGAGAGACGCAGAGAGACTACAATTATCTCATACATACAACTGAGCATATCATTTAAACTCACACCTAGAGGTCGACTGATACACGATGACCAATATATGTTGCTGATTTCTTTTGTCCGATATGTTTGTCCAAATAAAATCTCTACAAATTTAAACCTATTTTGTAATGACACTGAATTGAGATAAAAAAAAAATAATAAATCTGTGTGACATGAACTGACTCATATTCTTGTCCACTTATTA
>JBCEWE010001888.1:2500-22205 GCA_039877035.1 Silurus lanzhouensis
GCTACACAAGTTTGGAGCAGACCTGCTGGCCACGGATGCTCAGGGAAACATCGCACTGCACATGTGTGGACACGTAGACACCATCCAGTTCCTCGTCTCCAGCGGACTGAAGATTGACATCTGGTTAGTGATCTGATTTTCCACATTTTAGGATTTTAGCTTTTTAGGGAACTAATACACTTCCATCTTCTGTTCACCTCACTGGTGAGATATCCAGCATGTTTACTCTGATTAGATTGGATTAGATTAGACCTGAAAAAACCTTTGTGTAGGAGCTTCATGATAACATCAGAACTACATTAGTAAACAAAGCACAGCCGGCTATGGGAACACTGGGGTTAGTCATGAAGTTGTTTGTGGTTTAGTCTCAGAACACCAACATCAGTCTGTGACTGGACAAATGATCTAATGTTCCTGAAGAGTCGAATGATCCCCTCCATCCCTCTTCCTGACCCTGGCCCTTGTTTGTTTTCTCTCAGTCCCTCTGTTCTAGCTGATGAAATCATGTATTGTGGTAAAAGGTCAGTTATGAGTGGAGAGAAATCAGAAGATGGTGGATTGAGCTCTCCTCCGAATGTGTGTATGTCATTCTGCAAAGCAACACGTGTGGATTTCTGTCTTCGTGTATCTCAGCATTGCTCCGCCTTCCTGACCTAGTAGCTGTCATGGGATAGGGCAGAGCTGGCTGGTGGGTGGAGCCTCATGTTTGATGTTTTTAAAGTTTCCATTGAGATGAAGTTCCTTTGTGTGTTTGTTTGTACAGTAATCACAATGGAGCGACTCCTCTGGTCCTGGCTAAGAGGCGTGGAGTGAACAGAGATGCTCTCCGTCTGCTGGAAGGACTGGAGGAGCAGGAGGTGAAGGGGTTCAAACCGCAGCTCCCATTCAAGCCTGGAGAAGATGCACATAGCAGATAATGAGAGGTGAGGTTACAGTGATATTATAATGAGATAACAGTGAGGTTATAGTAAGATTTCCATGAGATAAGTGAGGTTTCAATGAAATTATAGTGAGATTACAGTAAGGTTACAGGAGGTAACAGTGAGATTAGTGTGATTTCGATGAGATTACAGTGAGATTGCAGTGAATGAGATTATAGTGAGTTTACTGTGAGATTACAGTGAGTTTACTGTGAGATTACAGTGTGTGTCTTTGAAATTATAGTGGGTTTCTGTGAGATTACAGTGAGATTATGTGAGATAACAGTGAGTGTCTTGAGATTACAGTGAGTTTTTTGTGAGATAGCAGTAAGTTTTGTGAGATTACAATGATATACAATGTGCTCCATCTTTATTGGCACATTTATATATATGTATGTATTATTTTTAAAATTGCACATTAATACTGAAGACACTGATTATGAAAGAACACATATGGAATTAGGTCAGAAACAAAAACATGTTACACCCAGAATATGGTTATATTTTCATTTCTCAAAATAGCTCCATTTAGATTTAATGATATCTTGGCAAACGATTGTCTCGTGAGGTCGTCAACCTGAATGGGTTTCCAACATCTGAGGAGTTCTCAGAGGTGTGATTTTTGTTGGTGCACTTGTTGGTCCAACTCACACAAACCATCTCACCTGGATTTAGATGTGGTGATTGTGGATGCCAGGTGATCTGAGGCAGCACTCCATCATCATCTTCTGAAATAAATAACTCCTACTGAACTTGGTGTTTGGAGTTTTTGTCCTGTTGGAAAACAAATGATGGCCGAATGAAGTGTAAAGCAGATGTGATGTCTGCATGTCAGTGCAGAATGCTGTAGTACCCATGCTGTTAAGTGTGTCCTCAATTTGGACTAAATCACCAACAGTATCCTCAGCAAGCACCTCCACACCATCACACTCCTTCTCCATGCTTCTCATTGGGAACCCACACATTCAGGAACCTTCCATTCATCCTCTGTACATCTAACATCTGAGAACCAAACATCTCAAATCTGGACTCTTCGGAGCAATGGACAGTTTTCCACTGATCTAATGTCCATCTCTTGTGTTTCTCACTCTCTTCTGCATGTTGTTCTTCAAAAAAATTATTTCTTTGTTGCAGTTGAACTTTTTTCAAATGTAATTTTATTCTAGCTTTTTCAGTGTCAGTGAAAAAAAAACCCGCTGAGCCGTACATGATCTCAGTTCTATACCTTACACTGATGTACAAACTTTCTCTAATCTAACAGCCAAACCTCCTTGTTCCTTTGTACAGTGCCATGGAGAGTCATTCGCTCCTCAACCCTCACTCCACCGCACTGACGGTGTGTTCTCCAGCTTCCGCACCACGTGGCAGGAGTTTGTAGAGGATCTGGGCTTCTGGAGGGTTCTGCTGCTCCTTCTGTTCATCGCTCTGCTCTCACTGGCCATTGCTTACTACGTCAGTGGAGTTTTGCCTTTCAGCTCAAACCAGCTGGAGCTCGTGCGTTAGAGTTCCATCCTGAGTGAGGAACTAATGGAGCTGTAGAAGTTCACTCACCGAATTAATGAATCATTTTACTGATCAAATAACCGAGTTATGCCTCTGAATGGCGTGTAATGAAGTTGAATGCATTTTTATGATTTCTGTGTAATAGTTGATGCAGTTTTAATGCCCTCTGAAGTTTTATTTTATTATCATGTGTTGCACAAAGTCAGCGTTGGTCCTGAACATCTAAAACCTTCACGTTCACATTGAGTCGAATTCTAACTGAGAATGAACTCGTTAACGTCACCAGATACATTCCTCATAATCAGAAATCATGTTCTCACATTTCCAGATGTTTATGTACACCTCTGGAAAAAAAGCTTACTTACAGAAATCTCAGCAGGTTTCTAACAGGTTCATGGAGTAATATGTTATTTCTATAATCACATTTATGAACAAAAGATCTAATAACCCAAAAACAACTCGTATCAAACAGATGATCCACACGCTCACTTACTGGTCCGTTCTTACCAGTCTAACAAATCATCCAGATCTTACTGACACAGACCTGAATTTCAGAACCAGTTCAGAACCACTGATGTTCTTTTCCATTTGATGATTTTTATATATAAACACTTGTTTGTAACTGTTGTAATTTAGCAAAAAGAACAACATTTTTTCTGTTAATTTCTTCTTATTCCAGGATTTAACATCATCATTATATTATAAATGATGTAATTGTTGGTTATTGTTGTTATAGGCAGCACCAAGTCCTGTTTCATGTGTGTGTAGAGATTTCAGTGGATTCTACAGAAACATCATGAACTCATGAGAATAAAGATTTTCCAGTTTTTCATTAACGAGATTGAAATTTGGTGTTCAATATAAAAGATTCTGTAAGATCTGAGTTTATTTTTAGATGAAATCGTGAAGCGATTGTCTGATAAAGACAGTGAATTAAATATCAGAGTCTTGGTCATGAGAGAGAGAGAGACGTGTAAAAGGTGTGTTCATGTCTACACTCATCTCCCACCATGACACCAGAACACCCCGGGACAGAGGGAGACGTCCAGCTCTACTGCTGGAGGTAACATTTACTCTGAATAACAGAATTAAGACTGGGGGGTTATGGAATGGGTGGAGAGTGAAAAGATTAATAATAGAAAGTCTGATGTCTTCATCTACTGAAGCTTTTCTAAATGCACTTTTACAGATTCAGTACGCTCTTGTTCCTGCTCACTCCAGGTAAAAGTCCACACACTGTTGTGGAGGAAACCGGAAAACTGGGATAAACCCACACAGGAACACATGGAGACGCTACACTCAGAATAGAAGCTGGAGCTGTGATGTCCACTGTGAGATGTTCAGGTCTTTATTTACTCACTAATCTGATGACAAGGCTTCGTTTCTGATTCATTAAAAATACAAACATGATAGAAATTTAAATATTTTGGAGTCAAAAGTACAAAACTACAACAATTACACATTTACAAATAAATAATATTTACAGCAGAACAGATTTTAAATCAGTTTGTTTCCTTCATCACGGCATGGGGTTCACGTCACACAGAGCTTCTTCCAACGTCTCAATGTGCACCAGCGACATTTTAGCAACTTCATAGAAAACTCTGCAAAAGGTACAGTAGAGATTCACCATCAGATCCTCAGACCAGGATCTCATCTGAACACTGATGATTACACCACCTACTTGTGAGAGTATTTGTTCTCCACAGCTCTGAGGTTCTCATCTGCAGGACTGGCCAGCATGGCATACAGCTTCCTCACCAGCGGCCCGAGTTCCCTCAGTGTGTATCCGCTGTGGTACTGCAGCGCCGCCGTCTGCACGCCAGACACGGTGGGAGTGAGTGTGTGTAAGGAAGAACATCTGGAGAACATTCATCATCCCACACTACACTGGGGTCTAAATACTGAACTTGACTCACAGAGCAGCAGTTTATATTCAGTAGAAATGTACAACACACACAGCAAAATAAACACGCTGCAGAGCTCCACCTCTCCATCTGCCATCATCATGACTGATCATTAAATATCTGAGGGGATCGTCAGGATCGTTCACCAGTTTCAGATCTGAGACTCAAGTTTAGTGAGAACACACTGTTCATGATGTTCTGCTGCGAGTGTTCACGCTGGTGTTCACCATCTGATGAACACGTTTGTGTAGTTAAACATGAGCATTAAAATCATGTTCCCTGTGTATTTAAATCCACACGTGTGTGAAGAAGGTGTGGTTCTCACCCATCCTCCCAGCCGGGTGGTGATGAGGGCGAGGAGGAGGCAGGCGGATGCTAAGTGTGAAGCTCTCTCAGGAACCAGCTCCAGTTCCATCAGGCTCAGTTCACACACGTAATGTGCTAAAGTTAACGTCTCCATGCTAGCATGAGCTACCTGCGGGTTTGATTCAGAGTTAGATCACAAATAATAGAAGCAGCTGTGCAGAAGCATGAGTGAGACGTGAGTGAGATGTGATCAGGTCTGTCTCAGGAAAGTTACTCTGAACTAAGAATGAAGAGAAGGAATCTAACAGCTTGTACACAGTGTCTGAACTCACGGCTGCTGCGGGAATCAGTTCGGAAATAAAAGATGTTCAAACCTTCGCGTATCGTCGGAGGAATCTGTAAGGCACAGGGATGTTAATGTCAAAGTCGAGTTCTTGGAGGATGTTTCTTTCCATAACAAGGAACTCCTGTCTCTGGTAGGCGTCGTCACAGATGTACAGGAAATCATTGATGGTGGGAGGAGAACGTTCCTGCAAACATCAACCATCAGCATACAGTCATGCAGTGAAGTGCATCAGATTCTCAACATTTACATCTAACACACCACAGAGAACATAACGACCTGAGGGTCTGTAGTGTGTGTGTGTGTGGGGGGGGGACATGCAGGTCACTGGGTGAGTCTCACTTCAAACTTGGCAGCGAGGAGCATTGCGGTGGAGCCAATCAGCTGCAGGGATTCTCTCATCACCTCGTGACGGACAGGTAATGATCAGTCACCTTCACAGCCAGGTACAGAGTCTCATGGTTCAGCTCAAAGTTCTCCTGTGTGTGGAGACATAAAAATAATATTTACACACACATCTACAGTGCATCATATCATCCAAAGATTCAGAGAATCTGGAACAATCTGTGTGTAAGGGTGAAGGCTGGAAAACCATACTGGATGCTGTGATCTTCGGGCCCTTAGACGCCACTGCATCACATACAGGTATGCTACTGTAATGGAAATCACAACATGGGCTCAGGAATACTTCCAGAAAACATTGTTGGTGAATACAATCCACCGCGCCATTCACCGTCGCCGGCTAAAACTCTATAGGTCAAAAAAGAAGCCGTATCTAAACATGATCCAGAAGCTCAGGTGTTTTCTCTGGGCTGAGGCTCATTTAAAATGGACTGTGGCAAAGTGGAAAACTGTTCTGTGGTCAGAAGAATCAAAATCTGAAGTTCTTTTTGGAAAACTGTGACGCCATGTCATCCGGACTAAAGAGGACAAGGACAACCCAAGATGTTCTCAGCACTCAGTTCAGAAGTCTGCATCTCTGATGGTATGGGGTTGCATGAGTGCGTGTGGCATGGGCATCATACACCTGGAAAGGCATCATCAATGCTGAAAGGTATATCCAAGTTCTAGAACAACATATGCTCCCATCCAGACGTCGTCTCTTTCAGGGAAGACCTTGCATTTTTCAACATGACAATGCCAGACCACATACTGCATCAATTACAATATCATGCTGCGTAGAAGAAGAATCCGGGTACTGAAATGTCCACCTGCAGTCCAGATCTTTCACCCAGAGAAAACATTTGGTGCATCATAAAGAGGAAGATGCGACAAAGACGACCTGAGACAGTTGAGCAACTAGAAGCGTGTATTAGACAGGAATGGAAGAACATTCCTATTCCTACTTGAGCAACTTGTCTCCTCAGTCACCAGATGTTTGCAGACTGTTCTAAAAAGAAGAGAGGACGCCACACAGTGGTGAATATGGCCTTGTCCCAACTTTTTTGGAATCAGGTTTGTATACACACACACACACACACACACACACACACACAATACACATACAGTGCATCTGGAACGTTTTCAGAGCTTCACTTTTTCCACATTTTGTTATGTTTCATTATTTTCCTTTAGAATTCTACAAACAAAACTCCATAATAACAACGTGAAAATCTTTAGTTTTCAAACAAATTTAGTTGAAGCTCCTTTTGGCACCAGTTGCAGCCTCAAGTCATTTTTTAGATTAATGCTACAAGCTTGGCACCGATTTTTGGCAGTTTCTCCCATTCTCTGGAAAAAGTGAAGCTCTGTGAAAACTTTCCGGATGCACTGCAACGCACTCACCTGTGTGTGTGAGTTACAGAGCCAAAGTCAATTCAATTAAAGACAGTATCTCATATTTTCAAGTCTTCTATTTTCCGTGACATAAGACAGACATAGGGGCAGATATTCAAATCATGTGTTACCTGAACTTCCACCATCCAGTCGATTAGAATTCCTCTCATACTTGCGTTTAAATCTGGCTGAGTGTGCATGTAATCAGTCAGAACAATTTCCCCTGAAGAACAAGCACATACCCATAACACATCCGTTACACACACCTTATATACCCTTTACACACACCTTATATACCTGTTACACACACCTTATATACCCGTAACACATCCATTACACACACCTTATATACCCGTTACACACATCTTATATACCTGTTACACACACCTTATATACCCGTTACACATCCGTTACACACACACCTTATATACCTGTTACACACACCTTATATACCCGTAACACATCCATTACACACACCTTATATACCCGTTACACACATCTTATATACCTGTTACACACACCTTATATACCCCGTTACACATCCGTTACACACACCTTATATACCTGTTACACACACCTTATATACCCGTAACACATCCATTACACACACCTTATATACCCGTTACACACATCTTATATACCTGTTACACACACCTTATATACCCGTTACACATCCGTTACACACACCTTATATACCTGTTACACACACCTTATATACCCGTAACACATCCATTACACACACCTTATATACCCGTTACACACATCTTATATACCTGTTACACACACCTTATATACCCGTTACACATCCGTTACACACACCTTATATACCTGTTACACACACCTTATATACCCGTAACACATCCATTACACACACCTTATATACCCGTTACACACATCTTATATACCTGTTACACACACCTTATATACCCGTTACACATCCGTTACACACACCTTATATACCTGTTACACACGACTTATATACCCGTAACATCATTACACACACCTTATATACCCGTAACACACATCTTATATACCTGTTACACACACCTTATATACCCGTTACACATCCGTTACACACACCTTATATACCTGTTACACACACCTTATATACCCGTAACACATCCATTACACACACCTTATATACCCGTTACACATCCGTTACACACATCTTATATACCTGTTACACATCCGTTACACACATCTTATATACCTGTTACACACACCTTATATACCCTTTACACACACCTTATATACCTGTTACACACACCTTATATACCCGTAACACATCCATTACACACACCTTATATACCCGTAACACACATCTTATATACCTGTTACACACACCTTATATACCCGTTACACATCCGTTACACACACCTTATATACCTGTTACACACACCTTATATACCCGTAACACATCCATTACACACACCTTATATACCCGTTACACACATCTTATATACCTGTTACACACACCTTATATACCCGTTACACATCCGTTACACACACCTTATATACCTGTTACACACACCTTATATACCCGTAACACATCCATTACACACACCTTATATACCCGTTACACACATCTTATATACCTGTTACACACACCTTATATACCCGTTACACATCCGTTACACACACCTTATATACCTGTTACACACACCTTATATACCCGTAACACATCCATTACACACACCTTATATACCCGTTACACATCCGTTACACACATCTTATATACCTGTTACACATCCGTTACACACATCTTATATACCTGTTACACACACCTTATATACCCTTTACACACACCTTATATACCTGTTACACACACCTTATATACCCGTAACACATCCATTACACACACCTTATATACCCGTTACACACATCTTATATACCTGTTACACACACCTTATATACCCGTTACACATCCGTTACACACACCTTATATACCTGTTACACACACCTTATATACCCGTAACACATCCATTACACACACCTTATATACCCGTTACACACATCTTATATACCTGTTACACACACCTTATATACCCGTTACACATCCGTTACACACACCTTATATACCTGTTACACACACCTTATATACCCGTAACACATCCATTACACACACCTTATATACCCGTTACACACATCTTATATACCTGTTACACACACCTTATATACCCGTTACACATCCGTTACACACACCTTATATACCTGTTACACACACCTTATATACCCGTAACACATCCATTACACACACCTTATATACCCGTTACACACATCTTATATACCTGTTACACACACCTTATATACCCGTTACACATCCGTTACACACACCTTATATACCTGTTACACACGACTTATATACCCGTAACATCATTACACACACCTTATATACCCGTAACACATCCATTACACACACCTTATATACCCGTTACACATCCGTTACACACATCTTATATACCTGTTACACACACCTTATATACCCGTTACACATCCGTTACACACACCTTATATACCTGTTACACACACCTTATATACCCGTTACACATCCGTTACACGCACCTTATATACCTGTTACACACATCTTATATACCCGTTACACATCCGTTACACACACCTTATATACCCGTTACACACAACTTATATACCCGTAACACATCCATTACACACACCTTATATACCCGTTACACACACCTTATATACCCGTAACACATCCGTCACACACACCTTATATACCCGGTACACATCCGTTACACACACTTTATATACCTGTTACACACAGCTTATATACCCGTAACACACACCTTATATACCTGTTACACACACCCTATATACCCGTAACACATCTGTCACACACACTTTATATACCCGGTACACATCCATTACACACACCTTATATACCCGTTACACACACCTTATATACCCGTAACACATCTGTTACACACACCTTATATACTGTTACACACACCTTATATACCCGTAACACATCCATTACACACACCTTATATACCCGTAACACATCTGTCACACACACCTTATATACCCGTAACACATCCATTATACACACCTTATATACTGTTACACACACCTTATATACCTGTGACACATCCGTTACACACACCTTATATACCCATTACACACACCTTAAATACCCGTAACACATCCGTTACACACACCTTATATACCCATAACACACCCGTTACACACATCTTATATGCCTGTAACACACTCGTTACACACACCTTATATAGTTTTAACACACCCTTTACACACACCTTATATACCCGTTACACACATCTTATATACCTGTTACACACACCTTATATACCCGTTACACATCCGTTACACACACCTTATATACCTGTTACACACACCTTATATACCCGTAACACATCCATTACACACACCTTATATACCCGTTACACACATCTTATATACCTGTTACACACACCTTATATACCCGTTACACATCCGTTACACACACCTTATATACCTGTTACACACACCTTATATACCCGTAACACATCCATTACACACACCTTATATACCCGTTACACACATCTTATATACCTGTTACACACACCTTATATACCCGTTACACATCCGTTACACACACCTTATATACCTGTTACACACGACTTATATACCCGTAACATCATTACACACACCTTATATACCCGTAACACACATCTTATATACCTGTTACACACACCTTATATACCCGTTACACATCCGTTACACACACCTTATATACCTGTTACACACACCTTATATACCCGTAACACATCCATTACACACACCTTATATACCCGTTACACATCCGTTACACACATCTTATATACCTGTTACACATCCGTTACACACATCTTATATACCTGTTACACACACCTTATATACCCTTTACACACACCTTATATACCTGTTACACACACCTTATATACCCGTAACACATCCATTACACACACCTTATATACCCGTTACACACACCTTATATACCCTTTACACACACCTTATATACCCTTTACACACACCTTATATACCTGTTACACACACCTTATATACCCGTAACACATCCATTACACACACCTTATATACCCGTTACACACATCTTATATACCTGTTACACACACCTTATATACCCGTTACACATCCGTTACACACACCTTATATACCTGTTACACACACCTTATATACCCGTAACACATCCATTACACACACCTTATATACCCGTTACACATCCGTTACACACATCTTATATACCTGTTACACATCCGTTACACACATCTTATATACCTGTTACACACACCTTATATACCCTTTACACACACCTTATATACCTGTTACACACACCTTATATACCCGTAACACATCCATTACACACACCTTATATACCCGTTACACACATCTTATATACCTGTTACACACACCTTATATACCCGTTACACATCCGTTACACACACCTTATATACCTGTTACACACACCTTATATACCCGTAACACATCCATTACACACACCTTATATACCCGTTACACACATCTTATATACCTGTTACACACACCTTATATACCCGTTACACATCCGTTACACACACCTTATATACCTGTTACACACACCTTATATACCCGTAACACATCCATTACACACACCTTATATACCCGTTACACACATCTTATATACCTGTTACACACACCTTATATACCCGTTACACATCCGTTACACACACCTTATATACCTGTTACACACACCTTATATACCTGTTACACACACCTTATATACCCGTAACACATCCATTACACACACCTTATATACCCGTTACACACATCTTATATACCTGTTACACACACCTTATATACCCGTTACACATCCGTTACACACACCTTATATACCTGTTACACACGACTTATATACCCGTAACATCATTACACACACCTTATATACCCGTAACACATCCATTACACACACCTTATATACCCGTTACACATCCGTTACACACATCTTATATACCTGTTACACACACCTTATATACCCGTTACACATCCGTTACACACACCTTATATACCTGTTACACACACCTTATATACCCGTTACACATCCGTTACACGCACCTTATATACCTGTTACACACATCTTATATACCCGTTACACATCCGTTGCACACACCTTATATACCCGTTACACACAACTTATATACCCGTAACACATCCATTACACACACCTTATATACCCGTTACACACACCTTATATACCCGTAACACATCCGTCACACACACCTTATATACCCGGTACACATCCGTTACACACACCTTATATACCTGTTACACACAGCTTATATACCCGTAACACACACCTTATATACCTGTTACACACACCCTATATACCCGTAACACATCTGTCACACACACTTTATATACCCGGTACACATCCATTACACACACCTTATATACCCGTTACACACACCTTATATACCCGTAACACATCTGTTACACACACCTTATATACTGTTACACACACCTTATATACCCGTAACACATCCATTACACACACCTTATATACCCGTAACACATCTGTCACACACACCTTATATACCCGTAACACATCCATTATACACACCTTATATACTGTTACACACACCTTATATACCCGTAACACATCCGTTACACACACCTTACATACCTGTTACACACACACCTTATGCCCATAACACACCTGTTACACACCTTATATACCTGTGACACATCCGTTACACACACCTTATATACCCATTACACACACCTTAAATACCCGTAACACATCCGTTACACACACCTTATATACCCATAACACACCCGTTACACACATCTTATATGCCTGTAACACACTCGTTACACACACCTTATATAGTTTTAACACACCCTTTACACACACCTTATATACCCATAACCCACTCGTTACACACACCTTATATACCCGTAACACACCTGTTACACACACCTGTAACACAACCGCTACACACACCTTATATACCCGTAACACATCCGTTACACACACCTTATATACCCGTAACACACCCATTACACACACCTTATATACCCGTAACACACCCATTACACACACCTTATATACCCGTAACACACCCATTACACACACCTTATATACCCGTAACACACCCATTACACACACCTAATATACCCGTAACACATCCGTTACACACACCTAATATACCCGTAACACATCCGTTACACACACCTTATATACTTATTACACACACACTTCAGTTTGGTAAAATTAGTGTCTGTGTATTTATTTTTTTTTTTTTGTACAAACTTGAGGCAAAAGTAAATAATGGGAGATTCTCACCTCTCTGTATCGGAGGTAATCAAAAATATCTTTAGCATACACCGGACTCATCAAACAGTCACCAACATGCTCATGATCAACATCAAACTTTTCTGGGATCTGCAGGAAACACACATTCAAAACAATAACAAGAAGATGCTTTACCTTTACCTAAGACACTCATGAGGTCCCTGAGATACTCCTCAGAACTGAACTGGAAACTCTGTAGCTGTGAGGAGAATTTTCTCTACCTCACAATGCTGTCTGATCACAGGTCTGATCACTTCTCTTTAATAAACTTCAGTAACCTGTTGTTCTTGGACTGCAGGCTGCTCCTCAGGATGAGATGTTCCAGTGTCTGCTGATGTTAACACCTCAGTCTGATCCACATGATCCACCTGCTCTGGCTGATCCACATGATCCACATGATGCTCCTCAGGCATAAGCTGTTTAGACCTGGAGTAAAAAAACTAATTAAACTTTTATTTTCAAATGATGATGATGATGATGATGTATGAGCTATCTGAGAGTGGATCATTACACATTCAGTGTATTCTTATTCCTCATCACCACTTTGTTCCTCTGTGTTTTCTTCACTAGTTTAAGGTTCTTTACTTGAGCATCACTCTGGACTTTTTTGGTCTGTTAGTGAAGAAAATAAAAAACAAATCCATCTTTAGTTACAGACAGAAACTCAAAAATGTATCCTAACTATAAACCTGTGGAAACCCCAGGATTTTTCAACCAACCAAATCTCTCTCACATCACACCAACCAACCAACCAACCAACCAACCAAATCTCTCTCCCATCACACCAACCAACCAACCAACCAACCAACCAACCAAATCTCTCTCACATCACACCAACCAACCAACCAAATCTCTCTCACACCAACCAACCAACCAACCAAATCTCTCTCACATCACACCAACCAACCAACCAACCAACCAACCAAATCTCTCTCACATCACACCAACCAACCAACCAACCAAATCTCTCTCACATCACACCAACCAACCAACCAACCAACCAAATCTCTCTCACACCAACCAACCAACCAACCAAATCTCTCTCACATCACACCAACCAACCAACCAACCAAATCTCTCTCACATCACACCAACCAACCAACCAACCAACCAAATCTCTCTCACACCAACCAACCAACCAACCAAATCTCTCTCACATCACACCAACCAACCAACCAACCAACCAAATCTCTCTCACATCACACCAACCAACCAACCAACCAAATCTCTCTCACATCACACCAACCAACCAATCGAATCTCATCACTTAACAGATATTCACATGTAAATAGTAGAAAAATGAAGTATATACATTTATTCAGTAGATTTTCAGCTCATTTCTAATAAATATGAAACAAGTGTTAGAAAAGAACAGTGAAGTTTAGAATAATTAGAATAAAATAGGAAAAAAAGAGGCTTGCATTAAATATAAAATGACCAAAAAAGATCAGCTCACGTTTGTAAGGTCATTAAATGCAGATCTTTTCTGAGGAGCTCCGTGTGGAGAGGATGGAGTTCTCTTACCATGATGAACATCTTCCTGTAAATCAGAAGAAAATACATCACATTACAATAATTACTATAAAATATTATTATAGTTAAGATCCAAACACACACACACACAGTTCAGGGTGCTCACCTGGTTATCAGGTCCAGTCCCTCTACCTGGAGCTTTAGACTCACAGTAGTGTGTGTTGTTCCGAGACAGGAAAGACATGGTGTCAGTTAAACACTGAACACAATGTCCGTTACTACCGCTGTTCCTCTGGGAATAAACACTGAAACACACATCAGCAGATATCACCTGAACTCCCTCTGCCTGGCTGTTGGCTACAGGATCCAATTATTAAGATTTAATTGTAATCGCTGAGAAATTAAAACACCTAAAGAAAAGCAGCTCTGAGCCGCGCGCTGATTGGTCCGCTTTCTCAGCGTCAACTGCCACTGACAAAAAACCCCAAAACCCAAACAGTTCAAATCTGCGACCAATCATCACCAGCTTCTCGTTTTATTTCTGACCAATTGGAGAAGCGGGGGGGGGGGTTTGTGCAGTTTCTTTATCGCCATCTAGTGTCTGAAAGCAGGTAATTCCAGAGTTTACTGTTCAATATAAATCAATAAATAACTCAGTTTCATGAATACAGATTTATTTTTATAAAATAGTTACAGTAAAATTATTCACATTATTGAACATTATAATTCTACCGGCTTTTTATAGTTTACTAAAAAAAATTGTTTTTATTATTATAACGGATCTGGTGAAACTTGCTTTCTTAAAAAATGTTTGCCTAATTTTGGTTAATAAAAAAGAGCATCATTCAATGAATCCCTTTAATTTAATTGTGCATTTACTTAATTTGGGCTAAATACTTGTATTTATTTCGGAAATCTTCGCGTTTATTAATGTGTTTTTTATTTGTGTATTTATCAAGTCCTTTTCTGTCCTCCATAGCAAAATATGAAATATTATTTAATTTTTTTTATTTAAAGTGGGTAGCATTCACTCTTAAATATAGCAACATAAAACAACAATTGTGGTATTGAATGTAAAAACATAAAGAAATAGATTTAGTAACTGGGGTGATGCTCTTTCTAGCATTTATATATGTTATATTATAGAATTATAGATGTTATATTATAGAATTATAAATAGTACTTTTATGAAAATGTCACAAAATGTGCTCTAATGTCGTGAAATTTCACGCATGCGCAGTACAACTCTGAGATTTGGACGCTCCAACACCAAACTGCATGTGACGTCAGTACGTCAGCTGTTAGTGCGTATGGGGGCGTTTCCGTGCGCGCTGATTGGCTGTGTGCGGTGTCAGTGACGTTAGCCTGTTAGCATTGCAGCGGTGCTAGGGTTGGTGTTTGACCGTAAAGCAGCCCGCGGTGCCGTGAGGAAAGCGCGTCTGTCTTAGGCCTGAACCTGAGCTCCAGCAGTAGTGTACTGATGATGAAGAGCAGATCCGCGGCCGCACAGCAGGAACTCTCGGTTTAGTCCCCGCAGGTGTGAGTGAGCTCCAGCACGATGATGATAGAGAACGTGGACGCGCTGAAGTCGTGGCTCGCTAAACTTCTGGAGCCGATGTGAGTGACGGAGCTGCGGGAGACATGCTAGCTCTCTCTAGCACATGCTAGCACGGATTAGCTTGCTAATCTGTTAGCATGTGAACTTCTCTCTCACTCGCTTTGAGATCATTTTATAAACCCTGATCACCACTGCCTCAGGGACTGTACACTAGCCTGATGCTAACTCTGCTAAACTAAATTTGGCCTTTTGAACTGTTGCTTTATTCAGAGCTGTGTGTGTGTGTGTTTTAGTGTTAGAGAGAGAGAGAGAGAAAGTGTGTGTGTGTTAGAGAGAGAGAGAAAGAGAGAGAGAGAGAGAGAGAGAAAGTGTGTGTGTTAGAGAGAAAAGGTGTGTGTGTTAGAGAGAGAGAGAGAGAGAGAGAGAGAGAGAGAGAGAGAAAGTGTGTTAGTGTTAGAGAGAGAGAAAGTGTGTGTTAGTGTTAGAGAGAGAGAGAGTGTGTGTGTTAGTGTTAGAGAGAGAGAAAGTGTGTGTGTGTTAGTGTTAGAGAGAGAGAAAGTGTGTGTGTTAGTGTTAGAGAGAGAGAGAGAAGTGTGTGTTAGTGTTAGAGAGAGAGAGAAAGTGTGTGTGTTAGTGTTAGAGAGAGAGAGAGAAAGTGTGTGTGTTGTGTTAGAGAGAGAGAGAGAAAGTGTGTGTGTTAGTGTTAGAGAGAGAGAGAGAAAGTGTGTGTGTTAGTGTTAGAGAGAGAGAGAGAAAGTGTGTGTGTTAGTGTTAGAGAGAGAGAGAGAAAGTGTGTGTGTTAGTGTTAGAGAGAGAAGGAGTTAGAGAGAGAAAGTGTGTGTGTAGTGTTAGAGAGAGAGAGAGAAAGTGTGTGTGTTAGTGTTAGAGAGAGAGAGAGAAAGTGTGTGTGTTAGTGTTAGAGAGAGAGAGAGAAAGTGTGTGTGTTAGTGTTAGAGAGAGAGAGAGAAAGTGTGTGTGTTAGTGTTAGAGAGAGAGAGAGAAAGTGTGTGTGTTAGTGTTAGAGAGAGAGAGAGAAAGTGTGTGTGTTAGTGTTAGAGAGAGAGAGAAAGTGTGTGTGTGTTAGTGTTAGAGAGAGAGAGAGAAAGTGTGTGTGTTAGTGTTAGAGAGAGAGAGAGAAAGTGTGTGTGTTAGTGTTAGAGAGAGAGAGAGAAAGTGTGTGTGTTAGTGTTAGAGAGAGAGAGAGAAAGTGTGTGTGTTAGTGTTAGAGAGAGAGAGAGAAAGTGTGTGTGTTAGTGTTAGAGAGAGAGAGAGAGTGTGTGTGTGTTAGTGTTAGAGAGAGAGAGAAAGTGTGTGTGTTAGTGTTAGAGAGAGAGAGAAAGTGTGTGTGTTAGTGTTAGAGAGAGAGAGAGAAAGTGTGGTGTGTTAGTGTTAGAGAGAGAGAGAGAAAGTGTGTGTGTTAGTGTTAGAGAGAGAGAGAGAAAGTGTGTGTGTGTTAGTGTTAGAGAGAGAGAGAGAGTGTGTGTGTTAGTGTTAGAGAGAGAGAGAGAGTGTGTGTGTGTTAGTGTTAGAGAGAGAGAGAGAGTGTGTGTGTTAGTGAGAGAGAGAGAGAGAAAGTGTGTGTGTGTTAGTGTTAGAGAGAGAGAGAGAAAGTGTGTGTGTGTTAGTGTTAGAGAGAGAGAGAGAAAGTGTGTGTGTGTTAGTGTTAGAGAGGAGTGTGTGTGTGTTAGTGTTAGAGAGAGTGTGTGTGTGTTAGTGTTAGAGAGAGAGAAAGTGTGTGTGTGTTAGTGTTAGAGAGAGAGAGAGAGTGTGTGTGTGTTAGTGTTAGAGAGAGAGAGAGAAAGTGTGTGTGTGTTAGTGTTAGAGAGAGAGAGAGAAAGTGTGTGTGTTAGTGTTAGAGAGAGTGTGTGTGTGTTAGTGTTAGAGAGAGTGTGTGTGTGTTAGTGTTAGAGAGAGAAAGTGTGTGTGTTAGTGTTAGAGAGAGAGAGAGAAAGTGTGTGTGTTAGAGAGAGAGAGAGAGAGAGAAGTGTTAGAGAGAGAGAGAGAGAAAGTGTGTGTGTGTTAGTGAGAGAGAGAGAGAGAAAGTGTGTGTGTGTTAGTGTTAGAGAGAGAGAGAGAGAGTGTGTGTTAGTGTTAGAGAGAGAGAGAAAGTGTGTGTGTTAGTGTAGAGAGAGAGAAGAGAGAAGTGTGTGTGTTAGTGTTAGAGGAGAGAGAGAAAGTGTGTGTGTTAGTGTTAGAGAGAGAGAGAAAAGTGTGTGTGTGTTAGTGTTAGAGAGAGAGAGAGAGAGTGGTGTGTTGTGTTAGAGAGAGAGAGGAGGAGAGAGGAGAGAAAGTGGTGTGGTGTGTTAGAGAGAGAGAGAGAGAAAGTGTGTGTGTTTAGTGTTAGAGAGAGAGAAAGTGGTGTGGTGTGTGTTAGTGTTAGAGAGAGAGAGGAAAGTGTGTGTGTTAGTGTTAGAGAGAGAGAGAGAAAGTGGTGGTGTTGTGTGTTAGTGTTAGGAGAGAGAGAGAGAAAGTGTGTGTGTGTTGGAGAGAGAGAGAGAGAGAAGAGTGTGTGTGTTAGTGTTAGAGAGAGAGAGATGTGTGTGTTAGTGTTAGAGAGAGGGTGGTGTGTTGTGTTAGAGAGAGAGAGAGAAAAGTGTGTGTGTGTTAGTTTAGAGAGAGAGAGGAGGAGAGAGAGAGAGTGTGTGTTAGTGTTAGAGAGAAGAGAGAGAAAGTGTGTGTGTGTTTAGTGTTAGAGAGAGAGAGAGAGAGAGAGAGAGTGTGTGTTGTGTGTAGAGAGAGAGAGAGAAGTGTGTGTGTGTTAGTGTTAGAGAGAGAGAGAGAGTGTGTGTTAGTGTTAGAGAGAGAGAGGAAAGTGTGTGTGTTAGTAGAGAGAGAGAGAGAAAGTGGTGTGTTAGTGTTAGAGAGAGAGAAAGTGGTGTGTAGTTAGAGAGAGGAGAAAGTGTTGTGTTAGTGTTAGAGAGAGAGAGGAGAAGTGGTGTGTTAGTGTTAGAGAGAGAGAGAGAAGTGGTGTGTTAGAGAGAGAGAAAGAGAGAAAGTGTGTGTGTGTTAGAGAAGAGTGTTTGTTGAGAGAGAGAGAGAGAGAGAGAGAAAGTGTGTGTGTTAGAGAGAGAGAGAGAGTGTGTGTGTTAGTGTTAGAGAGAGAGAGAGGTGTGTTTGTGTAGAGAGAGAGAGAAGTTGTGTGTGTTAGTGTTAGAGAGGAGAGAGTGTGTGTGTGTTGTGTTAGGAGAGAGGAGAAGTGTGTGTGTGTGTTAGAGAGGAGTGTGTGTGTGTTGTGTTAGAGAGAGAGAGGTGTGTGTGTGTGTTAGAGAAGAGAGAGGAAGTGTGTGTGTGTGTTAGAGAGAGAGGAGTGTGTGTGTGTTAGTGTTAGAGAGAGAGAGAAGTGTGTGTGTGTGTTAGGAGAGAGAGAGAAGTGTGTGTGTGTAGTGTTAGAGAGAGAGAGTGGTGTGTGTGTGTTAGAGAGAGAGAGAGAGAGAAGAGTGGGTGTGTGTGTGTTAGAGAGAGAGAGAGTGTGTGTGTGTGTTAGAGAGAGAGGAGAGAGAGAGAGAGGAGATGTGTGTTGTTAGTGTTAGAGAGAGAGAAAGTGTGTGTGTTAGAGAGAGAGAGAGAGAGAGA
>JBCEWE010002095.1:0-5000 GCA_039877035.1 Silurus lanzhouensis
ACTCCTTTAAACCTGAAGGTTCTTTATTCAGCAGCACTTACATTCAATATCCAATACATTAATAACATTTCCAACTAAAGCTCAAAGTTCCACAAGTTTCTTTTATCACCATCTTTTATCCCAAATGGACCATTTCAACTGTTCAAATGAAAGCAGTCAGTTTCCCTCAGAAAACCCTGCAAGAAACATCAAAAGTCACAGAAGATCTGAGGATTCACAGCTCACAGCTCACACACACACACACACACACACACACACACACACACAACACACACACACACACACACACCACACCCACTTCCCAGCATGCAGTGAGAGAAAGCGTAAAAGTAAGAGAATGTGTGTGTGTGTGTGTGTGTGTGTGTGTGTGTGTGTGTGTGTGTGTGTGTGTGTGTGTGTGTGTGGTTCATACCCACATTATAACCAGATGAACTGTATAAAGTTCTGTTGTATAATTCAATAGAATAAAACCTTGTTAATTTGTGTGAGCTCGATGGTGTGATGATGTTCTCAGTGTATATGATATGTAGTGAATACAACGAAGCACTTTTTCACTTTCAGTTTCTCTACTCCTGTTGGAGTTTTATGCAAAGTGTGTACATGAGAAAAAAAACACCATCACAGGAACCTTATTTACATTTGATTTACATAAAAACATCTTATTTATGACAGAATTGTATATGTTGATTTAATTCTTAATGTTTTATAAAATAAGCAGTGGATAATAGTTCTGAACATGATTCTTATAACACCAGATCAGGGATTTGGAAAAGGGGTGAAAGTAGAACCTTCAGATTTTAGTGAAGAAATGCCTGAGGTCTGGTGGAACACAGGTGTGAGCAGTGAGGGATTATTGTGAGGTTTCAGTTTCTTATGACTTGTTTGTGTACAGGTTTCTGTCTCCTCCTTTACTGGACTTTTCATTCTGTTTACATTTTATCTGTATAAAAGGGGAGGAGTGATGATCCACACACAGGACACATGAAATGATAATAAAGACTTCTTTAGATCCAGTGTGTCACCGACTCATCACCATGGCTTAGGGGATATGGGTTTGTTGATTTTTTTGAAGAGCCGTGTTGGAAATTTGGGGATTCCTTGTCTCGTTCTGGTGAAAATAATGTATAATGAATTTGTGTGTCCGTGTCAGCCTGGATATAACGAATGGATCTGTGCCTGTTATGCCAAAGTCCCGTTCTTTCTTCTTTTTTTTACTTTGTGCTTTGTGGATCCAAAGCCAGAGATCGTGGACCAGAAGGCAACTCCACCTTTGGAAGATTAATCCAATCTGCTCTCATCGCCTTCATCTAGCTGTTCCTCTTCTTCCTCGATGGTCATTACAAGGCCTGTGCATGTTCACGCTGGGATGGAGAGTACACTGTAACCGGCTCTTTTAAAGTGGTGCAAACCCATTCAAAATGAGACGGTGCTGGAACATCTGCAGGAGACTCAGAGTTGCATCACCATATCTCAGGTGAGTTCTGATCCACAGCCAAAAACCAAATACACAGAACTGTTTCATTCTTCTGTACCAGTCTGAATTGAAACAGTAGGTTTCTATCAGCTTTTACATCGTGACATTTTTCACACAGACTCAGTATTTGTTGTGTGATTGGAATGAAACATGTTATACAGCCAGGATGCATGTTCTCCGGACAATCCCACCACTGGATACATGAGCTCCACTCTTCAGGGAAGACTCTCACTAGATTCTGGTTGTGGGGTTTAGTGATCGTTCAGCTACAGGAGCATTATTGAGATCAGACCCTCATGTTGGTGAGAAGGTCTGGGGTCCAGACTGTGTTTAATGGGTTTGAGGAAGTCAGTTCTCAGTGCAGGATACTGGAGATCTTCCATTCCACCTTCACACACACACCATGGAGCTGGAAATCATCGTCTGGGAACAGGTTCAAGGTACTTTTGTTCCATTGAAGGGAAATCTTACTGCTGCAGCATACAAAGATGTTCATCCACACATTTGTGTGTTTGGGGAGGAACCACATATGGGTGTGATGTTCAGGAGGCCTTTGTTCCTGTAACGTTCATGTAAAGCATGACTATGAGATCAGAGAGCAGGCCATCAGCTTTTATTAACTAATTAGCAAATTTTTTGCAGTAACTGACTGCATGGTTTCTGGAACTCACTCGCAGATACTGAGTTTCATCCCTGGTGATGTTCTAGCAAGTCTTTACCTCAGCTGTCTTCACTTCCTGCTTGTTCTCAAGGCATTTTTACCTTCAGCAAATAAAAATCTGAATTTAGCTCAGGTGGTTTGACTGCCACTGGAGAACATTCCACTTCTCTGCCTTGACAGGCTTTGGATTACTTTTAAAGTAAATTTCAGATCGTTGTTCATCTGCAGTCTGAAGATCCATCCGATTGGTTCTGTACACTAAAGAATTTGTCCTCAGTCAAAAGCAAAACCAGATCCACTGGCAGCAGCACACACCCACACCCACACCCACACCCACACCGTACCACCAGGCTTTATATATGCTTTTATATATAGCATTTATTTACTACATGAATTATTGAATGATTTCAGTAATCTCTCTTTTGTTTGCAGTTGGCAGGTTTTGCCACAGTGGTGGTGATCACCTTCATTTTAGCAACATCATACTGCTGCAATAACTGCTTGCTGCGCTGTAGTCCTGGGTGTGACTCTTATCCTGGTGGAGTTTAGCATAATGGAGACGATGGAGGTCTACACATGAGCAACAGGAACACAGATGAGAGAGAAGGTCCATAATAGGAGATAAAACCCCAACATTTCCCAATATTTACCCAGTAAAGACTCTACAAGCGCCTCCTACAGGATAGTGATGAACAAACACTGTCTTTTTGTCTCTGTGGTTTGGGGATATACAGTAGTGATTCAGGATTAGATGGTTGTGGGTTCAATCCCTGAACTGCTCAGTACTGTAAAGTCCTGAATGTAAAAAAAGGAGATTTTACACTTTTGAATAATACAAATAATATAAGATAATTGATATAAATTAAAATGTGATTTGATTTACAGACTTATTTTGGGATTTATTTCTATATATTTTTACTTTGTGGCGTTTCATCTCAGATGATTCTCCTGCAGTCTCCTGATTTACTGATTTTAAAAATATAAACTCAAATAAATATTTCTGTATAGAAGGAATTATTGCTTTATGAATATTCACACCAGAACAAATTATTCTCTCTGTCTCTCTTACTTCCTCCATTTCAGGAAAATGTATTCAGTCAGAAAACACTGTACTTTATCAGACCTCTGGACAGGTGTGAATAGTGGATTGTGATTGGCTGGAAGTTCAGGTGTGAATAGTGGATTGTGATTGGCTGGAAGTTCAGGTGTGAATAGTGGATTGTGATTGGCTGGAAGTTCAGGTGTGAATAGTGGATTGTGATTGCTGGAAGTTCAGGTGTGAATAGTGGATTGTGATTGGCTGGAGTTCAGGTGTGAATAGTGGATTGTGATTGGCTGGAGGTTCAGGTGTGAGTTCAGAGTGTTGGTAGTTTGCGTTTGTCAGGTGAATCAAAATGAATGCTCTGTTTTTAAACACCTGTAACCATAGTAACATCCAGTTCCAGTTCCATCCGGAGTGAGATGGTGATTATACACATTTCCTAGTGACCTCACTGAGCTCCATGGAGGAGTTTTACATGTGGTGGAACTTCTATGGTGAATACGGAGATTTTAATAAACGGGACTTGACATTTTCAGACATTTTCAGGACATAGAAGATTACACTTCAACACACTTTACACTTCTTTTTTGTCTTGAACTTCAGTAGAGAGAAATCCTGAGATCCTGAGAAAAATCTGCTGGTAAGCAAACCCCTCAACACAGACAAACCCACAATCCACAGACCAGGAAACAAACAAATTTCAAACACAACAAACAAAAACACCACAAAACACAAGGAGATTCACACACACTAGAATAAACAGGTGGATAAAGATCAATTCCACACACAACATCTGCTACGGTTCATGGTCAACTAAGGTAGGTGCAGGTGTAATTGGGAACAGGTGTGTGTGTGTGTGTGTGTGTGTGTGTGTGTGTGTGTGTGTGTGTGTGTGTGTGTGTGTGTGTATTGAGGTCTGGTAAATGTGGGGGCAGCCATGTTTGTAGGCAGTGGTGTATTATAGGAATGTTGTTCTCTGTAGTATTTGGTCTGACAGCTGCTAAAATCTGTGAGAAAACACCATTATACATCATTAAGTGTAACTATAAATGGATAAAAAGTAAACATGTTTATTCATAAAGAACAGATTGTAAATGCCAGTACAGGGAGATCAGAGACATGCTGCTATAGACAATTAATCACCTCACAATTGGAACTTCAATTACACACTACACAATTAAATGCACACACACACACACACACACACACACACACACACACACACACACACACACACACACACACACACACACACACTGAATTGTACATGCCTGAGGGAGATTGGTTGATGTGTTTGAAGGTGTCCTTGGATCCAATACATTACATTTATTTGTGTGTGTGTGTGTGTGTGTGTGTGTGTGTGTGTGTGTGTGTGTGTGTGTGTGTGTGTGTAAGAAATTCTCATTTTGTCCTTAAAATTTTGCATTTGCCAAGACAAGACATGAGGATCAAATTCCTCATCTTACAAGTGAAAGCATGTGTGTGTGTGTGTGTGTGTGTGTGTGTGTGTGTGTGTGTGTGTGTGTGATGAGTCAGCAGTAAGAGTTATTGAAAGCTTAAACATCCACCCTAAAAGCCATTATACACTTTTAGCCCTGTGGCTGTGCTATGATTGTGTGTGTGTGTGTGTGTGTGTGTGTGTGTGTGTGTGTGTGTGTGTGTGTGTGTGTGTGTGTGTTTTAATGCTCTATCATCTCTTTTTCAAACATGTAACAGCTCAAACCTGCAATTTTCCCGTTCGCTCACACCTTTAACCCGATGCTGTTCTGGAAATTCAGTGCTGTAGAACCTCTCAGGGATCAGAACCATGTTCTAAACTCACA
>JBCEWE010002095.1:10000-15000 GCA_039877035.1 Silurus lanzhouensis
CAGTGGTGTAGGGTTTGGTGTAGGGGCAGTGGTGTAGGGTTGGTGTAGGGGCAGTGGTGTAGGGTTTGGTGTAGGGGCAGTGGTGTAGGGTTTGGTGTAGGGGCAGTGGTGTAGAGGGGCAGTGGTGTAGGGTTTGGTGTAGGGGCAGTGGTGTAGAGGGGCAGTGGTGTAGGGTTTGGTGTAGGGGCAGTGGTGTAGGGTTTGGTGTAGGAGCAGTGGTGTAGGGGCAGTGGTGTAGAGTTTGGTGTAGTGGCAGTGGTGTAGAGGGGCAGTGGTGTGGAGTTTGGTGTAGGGGCAGTGGTGTAGGGTTTGGTGAAGGGGCAGTGGTGTAGGGTTTGGTGTAGGGGCAGTGGTGTAGAGGGGCAGTGGTGTAAGGTTTGGTGTAGGGGCAGTGGTGTAGAGGGGCAGTGGTGTAGGGTTTGGTGTAGGGTTTGGTGTAGGGGCAGTGGTGTAGGGTTTGGTGTAGGGGCAGTGGTGTAGAGGGGCAGTGGTGTAGGGTTTGGTGTAGGGGCAGTGGTGTAGAGGGGCAGTGGTGTAGGGTTTGGTGTAGGGTTTGGTGTAGGGGCAGTGGTGTAGGGTTTGGTGTAGGGGCAGTGGTGTAGGGTTTGGTGTGGGGGCAGTGGTGTAGGGTTTGGTGTAGGGGCAGTAGTGTAGGGGCAGTGGTGTAGGGTTTGGTGTAGGGGCAGTGGTGTAGAGGGGCAGTGGTGTAGGGTTTGGTGTAGGGGCAGTGGTGTAGAGGGGCAGTGGTGTAGAGGGGCAGTGGTGTAGGGTTTGGTGTAGAGGGGCAGTGGTGTAGGGTTTGGTGTAGGGGCAGTGGTGTGGAGGGGCAGTGGTGTAGGGTTTGGTGTAGTGGCAGTGGTGTAGAGGGGCAGTGGTGTAGGGTTTGGTGTAGGGGCAGAGGTGTAGAGGGGCAGTGGTGTAGGGGCAGTGGTGTAGGGTTTGGTGTAGGGTTTGGTGTAGGGGCAGTGGTTTAGGGTTTGGTGTAGGGGCAGTGGTGTAGAGGGGCAGTGGTGTAGAGTTTGGTGTAGGGGCAGTGGTGTAGGGTTTGGTGTAGGGGCAGTGGTGTAGAGGGGCAGTGGTGTAGAGTTTGGTGTAGGGGCAGTGGTGTAGGGTTTGGTGTAGGGGCAGTGGTGTAGAGGGGCAGTGGTGTAGAGTTTGGTGTAGGGGCAGTGGTGTAGAGGGGCAGTGGTGTAAGGTTGGTGTAGGGTTTGGTGTAGGGGCAGTGGTTTTAGGGTTTGGTGTAGGGGCAGTGGTGTAGGGTTTGGTGTAGGGGCAGTGGTGTAGAGGGGCAGTGGTGTAGAGTTTGGTGTAGGGGCAGTGGTGTAGGGTTTGGTGTAGGGGCAGTGGTGTAGAGGGGCAGTGGTGTAGAGTTTGGTGTAGGGGCAGTGGTGTAGGGTTTGGTGTAGGGGCAGTGGTGTAGAGGGGCAGTGGTGTAGGGTTTGGTGTAGGGGCAGTGGTGTAGAGGGGAAGTGGTGTAGGTGCAGTGGTGAAGAGGGGCAGTGGTGTAGGGGCAGTGGTGTAGGGTTTGGTGTAGGGGCAGTGGTGTAGAGGGGCAGTGGTGTAGGGGCAGTGGTGTAGAGGGGCAGTGGTGTAGGGTTTGGTGTTGGGCAGTGGTGTAGAGGGGCAGTGGTGTAGGGTTTGGTGTAGGGGCAGTGGTGTAGAGGGGCAGTGGTGTAGGGTTTGGTGTAGGGGCAGTGGTGTAGAGGGGCAGTGGTGTAGAGTTGGTGTAGGGGCAGTGGTGTAGGGTTTGGTGTTGGGGCAGTGGTGTAGAGGGGCAGTGGTGTAGGGTTTGGTGTTGGGGCAGTGGTGTAGAGGGGCAGTGGTGTAGGGTTTGGTGTTGGGGCAGTGGTGTAGAGGGGCAGTGGTGTAGGGTTTGGTGTAGGGGCAGTGGTGTAGAGGGGCAGTGGTGTAGGGTTTGGTGTAGGGTTTGGTGTAGGGGCAGTGGTGTAGGGTTTGGTGTAGGGTTGGTGTAGGGGCAGTGGTGTAGAGGGGAAGTGGTGTAGGGTTTGGTGTAGGGCAGTGGTGTAGAGGGGCAGTGGTGTAGGGTTTGGTGTAGGGGCAGTGGTGTAGAGGGGGCAGTGGTGTAGGGTTTGGTGTTGGGGCAGTGGTGTAGAGGGGCAGTGGTGTAGGGTTTGGTGTAGGGGCAGTGGTGTAGAGGGGCAGTGGTGTAGGGTTTGGTGTAGGGGCAGTGGTGTAGAGGGGCAGTGGTGTAGAGGGGCAGTTGTGTAGGGTTTGGTGTAGGGGCAGTGGTGTAGGGTTTGGTGTTGGGGCAGTGGTGTAGAGGGGCAGTGGTGTAGGGTTTGGTGTAGGGGCAGTGGTGTAGAGGGGCAGTGGTGTAGGGTTTGGTGTAGGGTTTGGTGTAGGGGCAGTGGTGTAGGGTTTGGTGTAGGGGCAGTGGTGTAGAGGGGCAGTGGTGTAGGGTTTGGTGTAGGGGCAGTGGTGTAGAGGGGCAGTGGTGTAGGGTTTGGTGTAGGGTTTGGTGTAGGGGCAGTGGGTGTAGGGTTTGGTGTAGGGGCAGTGGTGTAGGGTTTGGTGTGGGGGCAGTGGTGTAGGGTTTGGTGTAGGGGCAGTAGTGTAGGGGCAGTGGTGTAGGGTTTGGTGTAGGGGCAGTGGTGTAGAGGGGCAGTGGTGTAGGGTTTGGTGTAGGGGCAGTGGTGTAGAGGGGCAGTGGTGTAGAGGGGCAGTGGTGTAGGGTTTGGTGTAGAGGGGCAGTGGTGTAGGGTTTGGTGTAGGGGCAGTGGTGTGGAGGGGCAGTGGTGTAGGGTTTGGTGTAGTGGCAGTGGTGTAGAGGGGCAGTGGTGTAGGGTTTGGTGTAGGGGCAGAGGTGTAGAGGGGCAGTGGTGTAGGGTTTGGTGTAGGGGCAGTGGTGTAGGGTTTGGTGTAGGGTTTGGTGTAGGGGCAGTGGTTTAGGGTTTGGTGTAGGGGCAGTGGTGTAGAGGGGCAGTGGTGTAGAGTTTGGTGTAGGGGGCAGTGGTGTAGGGTTTGGTGTAGGGGCAGTGGTGTAGAGGGGCAGTGGTGTAGAGTTTGGTGTAGGGGCAGTGGTGTAGGGTTTGGTGTAGGGGCAGTGGTGTAGAGGGGCAGTGGTGTAGAGTTTGGTGTAGGGGCAGTGGTGTAGAGGGGCAGTGGTGTAAGGTTTGGTGTAGGGTTTGGTGTAGGGGCAGTGGTTTAGGGTTTGGTGTAGGGGCAGTGGTGTAGGGTTTGGTGTAGGGGCAGTGGTGTAGAGGGGCAGTGGTGTAGAGTTTGGTGTAGGGGCAGTGGTGTAGGGTTTGGTGTAGGGGCAGTGGTGTAGAGGGGCAGTGGTGTAGAGTTTGGTGTAGGGGCAGTGGTGTAGGGTTTGGTGTAGGGGCAGTGGTGTAGAGGGGCAGTGGTGTAGGGTTTGGTGTAGGGGCAGTGGTGTAGAGGGGAAGTGGTGTAGGGGCAGTGGTGAAGAGGGGCAGTGGTGTAGGGTTTGGTGTAGGGGCAGTGGTGTAGAGGGGCAGTGGTGTAGGGGCAGTGGTGTAGGGTTTGGTGTTGGGGCAGTGGTGTAGAGGGGCAGTGGTGTAGGGTTTGGTGTAGGGGCAGTGGTGTAGAGGGGCAGTGGTGTAGGGTTTGGTGTAGGGGCAGTGGTGTAGAGGGGCAGTGGTGTAGAGTTTGGTGTAGGGGCAGTGGTGTAGGGTTTGGTGTTGGGGCAGTGGTGTAGAGGGGCAGTGGTGTAGGGTTTGGTGTTGGGGCAGTGGTGTAGAGGGGCAGTGGTGTAGGGTTTGGTGTAGGGGCAGTGGTGTAGAGGGGCAGTGGTGTAGGGTTTGGTGTAGGGTTTGGTGTAGGGGCAGTGGTGTAGGGTTTGGTGTAGGGTTTGGTGTAGGGGCAGTGGTGTAGAGGGGCAGTGGTGTAGGGTTTGGTGTAGGGGCAGTGGTGTAGAGGGGCAGTGGTGTAGGGTTTGGTGTTGGGGCAGTGGTGGTAGAGGGGCAGTGGTGTAGGGTTTGGTGTAGGGGCAGTGGTGTAGAGGGGCAGTGGTGTAGGGTTTGGTGTAGGGGCAGTGGTGTAGAGGGGCAGTGGTGTAGAGGGGCAGTTGTGTAGGGTTTGGTGTAGGGGCAGTGGTGTAGGGTTTGGTGTTGGGGCAGTGGTGTAGAGGGGCAGTGGTGTAGGGTTTGGTGTAGGGGCAGTGGTGTAGAGGGGCAGTGGTGTAGGGTTTGGTGTAGGGGCAGTGGTGTAGAGGGGCAGTGGTGTAGGGTTCGGTGTAGGGGCAGTGGTGTAGAGGGGCAGTGGTGTAGGGTTTGGTGTAGGGGCAGTGGTGAAGAGGGGCAGTGGTGTAGGGGCAGTGGTGTAGGGGCAGTGGTGTAGAGGGACAGTGGTGTAGGGGGAAGTGGTGTAGGGTTTGGTGTAGGGGCAGTGGTGTAGGGGGCAGTGGTGTAGGGGCAGTGGTGTAGGGTTTGGTGTAGGGGCAGTGGTGTAGGGGTTTGGTGTAGGGGCAGTGGTGTAGAGGGACAGTGATGTAGGGTTTGGTGTAGGGGCAGTGGTGTAGAGGGGCAGTGGTGTAGGGGAAGTGGTGTAGGGTTTGGTGTAGGGCAGTGGTGTAGAGGGGGCAGTGGTGTAGGGGCAGTGGTGTAGGGTTTGGTGTAGGGGCAGTGGTGTAGAGGACAGTGGTGTAGAGGGACAGTGATGTAGGGTTTGGTGTAGGGGCAGTGGTGTAGAGGGGCAGTGGTGTAGGGCAGTGGTGTAGGGTTTGGTGTAGGGGCGTGGTGTAGGGGCAGTGGTGTAGGGTTTGGTGTAGGGGCAGTGGTGTAGAGGGGCAGTGGTGTAGGGTTTGGTGTTGGGGCAGTGGTGTAGAGGGGCAGTGGTGTAGGGTTTGGTGTTGGGGCAGTGGTGTAGAGGGGCAGTGGTGTAGGGTTTGGTGTAGGGGCAGTGGTGTAGAGGGGCAGTGGTGTAGGGTTTGGTGTAGGGGCAGTGGTGTAGAGGGGCAGTGGTGTAGAGGGGCAGTGGTGTAGGGTTTGGTGTAGGGGCAGTGGTGTAGGGTTGGTGTT
>JBCEWE010001874.1:0-22125 GCA_039877035.1 Silurus lanzhouensis
CCACCTTCTGAAGCTCTTCTCCCTGCAACCGCACCACTCCACTGCCCTCCCTCTCATTCACACACATGTATTCTGTCTTACTCCTACTGAGTTTCATTCCCCTTCTCTCCAGCGCATATCTCCACCTCTCCAGGCTCTTCTCAACCTGCTCCCTACTCTCACAACAAATCACAATATCATCCGCAAACATCATAGTCCAGGGAGACTCCTGTCTGACCTCGTCCGTCAACCTGTCCATCACCACTGCAAACAGGAAAGGGCTCAGGGCCGATCCTTGATGCAGTCCAACCTTCACTCTAAACCAGTCTGTCGTACCTACTGCACACTCCACTGCCGTCACACTGTCCTCATACATGTCCTGCACCACCCTCACATACTTCTCTGACACACCTGACTTCCTCATACAATACCATAACTCCTCTCTTGGCACCCTGTCGTACGCCTTCTCTAAATCCACAAATACACAATGCAATTCCTTCTGTCCTTCTCTATACTTCTCCATCAACATTCTCAAAGCAAATAAGGCATCTGTGGTGCTCTTTCTCGGCATGAAACCATACTGTTGCTCACAGATGGTCACCTCTTCTCTCAGCCTGGCTTCCACTACTCTTTCCCATAACTTCATGGTGTGACTGATCAACTTAATACCCCTGTAGTTACTGCAGGTCTGCACATCTCCTTTATGCTTAAAGATCGGTACCAGCACACTTCTTCTCCATTCCTCAGGCATCTTCTCACCTTCCAAAATCCTGTTAAACAATCTGGTCAAAAACTCCACTGCCATCTCTCCTAAACATCTCCACGCTTCTACCGGTATGTCATCTGGTCCAACCGACTTTCCACTCTTCATCCTCTTAATCGCTGCTCTTACTTCCTCCTTACTAATCCTATCTACATCCTGCTTCACCAACTCCACATCATCCAACCTTCTCTCTCTCTGATTTTCCTCATTCATCAGCTGCTCAAAATACTCCCTCCACCTTCTCAACACACTCTCCTCACTAGTCAACACATTTCCCTCTCCATCCTTTACTGCTCTAACTTGCAGTACATCCTTTCCAGCTCGTCCCTCTGCCTGGCCAATCGGTACAAATCTTTTCTCCTTCCTTAGTGTCCAACCTCTCATACAGCTCCTCATATGCCTTTTCCTTGGCTTTCGCCACATCCCTCTTAACCTGCTGCCGCATCTCCTTGTACTCCTGCCTACTTTTCTCATCACTCTGTCTATCCCACTTCTGTTTTGCCAACCTCTTTCTCCTTATGCTCTCCTGCACTTCCTCATTCCACCACCACGTCTCCTTGTCTTCCTTTCTATTTCCAGATGTCACACCAAGTACTTTTCTAGCTGCCTCCCTCATCACTCCTGCAGTAGTTGCCCAATCATCCAACACCTCCTTAACACCACTGAGCCTCTCTCTGACCTCTTCCCTGAACCTCACACTACACTCTTCCTCCTTCAGTTTCCACCATCTTATTCTTCTTTCAGTCCTCGCTCTCCTCCTCTTCTTCTTCGCCTCCAAAACCATCCTACAGACCACCATCCTATGCTGTCTAGCTACACTGTCCCCTGCCAACACCTTACAGTCTCCAATCTCCTTCAGGTTGCATCTCCTGCATAGCACATAGTCCACCTGTGTGCACCTTCCTCCACTCTTATACGTCACCCTATGATCCTCCTTCTTCTTAAAATAAGTGTTCACCACTGCCATTTCCATCCTTTTAGCAAAATCTACCACCATCTGCCCTTCCACATTCCTCTCCTTAACACCATACCTACCCATCACCTCCTCGTCACCTCTGTTCCCTTCACCTACATGCCCATTAAAGTCCGCCCCAATCACCAACCGTTCTTTCCTAGGTACACCATCTACCACTTCATCTAATTCACTCCAGAATCTTTCCTTCTCCTCCATCTCACAGCCAACTTGTGGAGCATAGGCACTGATGACATTTATCATCATCCCTTCAACTTCCACCTTCACGATCATCACCCTATCAGAAACTCTCTTCACCTCCACTACACTCTTACTGTACTCTTCCTTCAGAATCACCCCTACACCATTTCTCTTTCCATCCACACCATGATAAAACAGTTTAAATCCACCTCCAATGTTCCTGGCCTTACTCCCTTTCCACTTGGTCTCCTGAACACACAGCATATCTACCTTTCTCCTCTCCATCATATCAGCTACTTCTCTCCCTTTACCCGTCATAGTACCAACATTTAAAGTACCAACCCTAACCTCCACTCTCCTACACTGCTCCTTTTCCTGCCGTCTCTGTAGACGTCTTCCTCCTCTCCTTCTCCTCCTTCGGCCAACAGTAGCCCAATTTCCACCGGTACCCTGTCGGCTAACGATACCTGTGGCGGTCGTTGTTAACCCGGGCCTCGACCGATCCGGTATGAAATTCTCATTTGTGATCCGCATATTTGATTTGGCGCATGTTTTACGCTGGATGCCCTTCCTAACGCAACCCTCCCCATTTACCCGGGCTTGGGACCGGCACTAAGAATGCACTGGCTTGTGCCTCCCTAATGGCTGGGTTAGGAGGGTTATAATGTACTAACGTTAATTTGATGAGACAGACTACACTTTGGACAAATTCAAAGTCTCCACATTGGACAATCAAGGATAGAGCAGCTGCTAATAAAGGCCAAAAGCAAGAGTCCAGCAACCATGACCTCGACATGATTCGAACACGCAACCTTCTGATCTGGAGTCAGACACGCTACCGTTGCGCCACGAGGTCAGAGGGGCTGTGTTGACCAGCCTCATGGCCCAGAGAAGGCTTTGCATTTTTCTCGTCGCGGTTGTAATGACAAATTGAGTCTGACGCTCAGGTTGCAGGCTCTGACATTTCCCGCATTTCAAGTCCCTGATTGTTGGTGTAAGTAAGATTCAGGAGTTACATTTCATATGTAAAGGAAACAATCTGTTACACTCTACAGTGAAATAATGAACTCAGTGTCAGTCATTTGGTCAGTGATGAAATGTAAAGTTAGTTTGCAAAAAGCAAATGCTATATATAAGACTATGGACAAAGATTGGCAAAGGAGCTTCTAAGGTGCTTTTTATGTGAGTTATACATAGTCACATTTTTCAACTAGCCTGCATCCTTGAATACTGCTGTTGGACATGAAAAAGGGGATAACCTTCATTGTGGGCGTCTTGCAAAACAGGCACATTAAACTATTGAAAACAACTCAAAGAAACTCCTGAGATTTGCCCTCTGAGCCAGCACAGAGACAAGTATTTATTTAGGCCAGGTGTTGCAACTGTTCTTGGTTCGAAGCAGAGCCCGGATAGCTCAGTCGGTAGAGCATCAGACTTTTAATCTGAGGGTCCAGGGTTCAAGTCCCTGTTCGGGCGTTAAAAAGCCAACGGCTGACCGATTCTTGGTGGTGGGATGATCCAAACTTGTTTGAATCTTCCCTTGACGTCAAAATTCCATGAGATTTTTTTCTTGCACAGAGTACGGGCTCTGACGTTTCAACATGCTTTCCAAGTCTTGCCCATACATTAGCAAATTATGGTTTAGTCTCACTGTGGTAAGCATCCTTTATGGTGTTCATTTTGACCAACCAATGGCTCTGACAATAGTCGTCTTTGTTTGAACCCAAAAGATATTGCCATGATCCTCCCATGCAAATATCATTGGTTCAAACATACTTTGACTGTGACATTATTTGAGGTGTCACTGAAACTTGAATTGTGAATACATCTTAGTCACTATTTGCAGAGGTATCTTTTTTTCAGCTAGAGCAAATTGACAAAGTTTGGTAACATGTTATAGGAGGGTTATAATGTACTAACGTTAATTTGATGAGACAGACTACACTTTGGACAAATTCAAAGTCTCCACATTGGACAATCAAGGATAGAGCAGCTGCTAATAAAGGCCAAAAGCAAGAGTCCAGCAACCATGACCTCGACATGACTCGAA
Organism: Silurus lanzhouensis; assembly: GCA_039877035.1. NCBI lineage: Eukaryota > Metazoa > Chordata > Actinopteri > Siluriformes > Siluridae > Silurus > Silurus lanzhouensis. The sequence continues at coordinate 3,946 of JBCEWE010001874.1, forward strand.
CACGCAACCTTCTGATCTGGAGTCAGACACGCTAACGTTGCGCCACGAGGTCAGAGGGGCTGTGTTGACCAGCCTCATGGCCCAGAGAAGGCTTTGCATTTTTCTCGTCGTGGTTGTAATGACAAATTGAGTCTGACGCTCAGGTTGCAGGCTCTGACATTTCCCGCATTTCAAGTCCCTGATTGTTGGTGTAAGTAAGATTCAGGAGTTACATTTCATATGTAAAGGAAACAATCTGTTACACTCTACAGTGAAATAATGAACTCAGTGTCAGTCATTTGGTCAGTGATGAAATGTAAAGTTAGTTTGCAAAAAGCAAATGCTATATATAAGACTATGGACAAAGATTGGCAAAGGAGCTTCTAAGGTGCTTTTTATGTGAGTTATACATAGTCACATTTTTCAACTAGCCTGCATCCTTGAATACTGCTGTTGGACATGAAAAGGGGATAACCTTCATTGTGGGCGTCTTGCAAAACAGGCACATTAAACTATTGAAAACAACTCAAAGAAACTCCTGAGATTTGCCCTCTGAGCCAGCACAGAGACAAGTATTTATTTAGGCCAGGTGTTGCAACTGTTCTAGGTTCGAAGCAGATACCTGAGCAGAGCCCGGATAGCTCAGTCGGTAGAGCATCAGACTTTTAATCTGAGGGTCCAGGGTTCAAGTCCCTGTTCGGGCGTTAAAAAGCCAACGGCTGACCGATTCTTGGTGGTGGGATGATCCAAACTTGTTTGAATCTTCCCTTGACGTCAAAATTCCATGAGATTTTTTTTCTTGCACAGAGTACGGGCTCTGACGTTTCAACATGCTTTCCAAGTCTTGCCCATACATTAGCAAATTATGGTTTAGTCTCACTGTGGTAAGCATCCTTTATGGTGTTCATTTTGACCAACCAATGGCTCTGACAATAGTCGTCTTTGTTTGAACCCAAAAGATATTGCCATGATCCTCCCATGCAAATATCATTGGTTCAAACATACTTTGACTGTGACATTATTTGAGGTGTCACTGAAACTTGAATTGTGAATACATCTTAGTCACTATTTGCAGAGGTATCTTTTTTTCAGCTAGAGCAAATTGACAAAGTTTGGTAACATGTTATAGGAGGGTTATAATGTACTAACGTTAATTTGATGAGACAGACTACACTTTGGACAAATTCAAAATCTCCACATTGGACAATCAAGGATAAAGCAGCTGCTAATAAAGGCCAAAAGCAAGAGTCCTGCAACCATGACCTCGACGTGATTCGAACACGCAACCTTCTGATCTGGAGTCAGACGCGCTACCGTTGCGCCACGAGGTCCGAGAGGCTGTTTTGACCAGCCTCATGGGCCAGAAAAGGCTTTGCATTTTTCTCGTCACGGTTGTAATGACAAATTGAGTCTGACGCTCAGGTTGCAGGCTCTGACATTTCCCGCATTTCAAGTCCCTGATTGTTGGTGTAAGTAAGATTCAGGAGTTACATTTCATATGTAAAGGAAACAATCTGTTACACTATACAGTGAAATAATGAACTCAGTGTCAGTCATTTGGTCAGTGATGAAATGTAAAGTTAGTTTGCAAAAAGCAAATGCTATATAAAAGACTATGGACAAAGATTGGCAAAGGAGCTTTTAAGGTGCTTTTTATGTGAGTTATACATAGTCACATTTTTCAACTAGCCTGCATCCTTGAATACTGCTGTTGGACATGAAAAAGGGGATAACCTTCATTGTGGGCGTCTTGCAAAACAGGCACATTAAACTATTGAAAAAAACTCTTGGAAACTCCTGAGATTCACCCTCTGAGCCAGCACAGAGACAAGTATTTATTTAGTCCAGGTCTTGCAACTGTTCTAGGTTCGAAGCAGATACCTGAGCAGAGCCTGGATAGCTCAGTCGGTAGAGCATCAGACTTTTAATCTGAGGGTCCAGGGTTCAAGTCCCTGTTTGGGCGTTAAAAAGCCAATGGCTGACCAATTCTTGGTGGGGGGGATGATCCAAAGCTTGTTTGAATCTTCCCTTGATGTCAAAATTCTATGAGATTTTTTTTCTTGCACAGAGTACGGGCTCTGACGTTTCCACATGCTTTCCAAGTCTTACCCATACATTAGCAAATTATGGTTTAGTCTCACTGTGGTAAGCATCCTTTATAGTGTGTTCACTTTGACCAACCAATGGCTCTGACAATATTCGTCTTTGTTTGAACCCAAAAGATATTGCCATGATCCTCCCATGCAAATATCATTGGTTCAAACATACTTTGACTGTGACATTATTTGAGGTGTCACTGAAACTTGAATTGTGAATACATCTTAGTCACTATTTGCAGAGGTATCTTTTTTTCAGCTAGAGCAAATTGACAAAGTTTGGTAACATGTTATAGGAGGGTTATAATGTACTAACGTTAATTTGATGAGACAGACTACACTTTGGACAATTTCAAAGTCTCCACATTGGACAATCAAGTATAGAGCAGCTGCTAAAAAAGGCCAAAAGCAAGAGTCCAGCAACCATGACCTCGACGTGATTCGAACACGCAACCTTCTGATTTGGAGTCAGACGCGCTACCGTTGCGCCACGAGGTCCGAGAGGCTGTCTTGACCAGCCTCATGGGCCAGAAAAGGCTTTGCATTTTTCTCGCGGCGGTTGTAATGACAAATTGAGTCTGACACTCAGGTTGCAGGCTCTGACATTTCCCGCATTTCAAGTCCCTGATTGTTGGTGTAAGTAAGATTCAGGAGTTACATTTCATATGTAAAGGAAACAATCTGTTACACTATACAGTGAAATAATGAACTCAGTGTCAGTCATTTGGTCAGTGATGAAATGTAAAGTTAGTTTGCAAAAAGCAAATGCTATATAAAAGACTATGGACAAAGATTGGCAAAGGAGCTTTTAAGGTGCTTTTTATGTGAGTTATACATAGTCACATTTTTCAACTAGCCTGCATCCTTGAATACTGCTGTTGGACATGAAAAAGGGGATAACCTTCATGGTGGGCGTTTTGCAAAAAAGGCACATTAAACTATTGAAAAAAACTCAAAGAAACTCCTGAGATTCGCCCTCTGAGCCAGCACAGAGACAAGTATTTATTAAGGCCAGGTGTCACAACTGTTCTAGGTTTGAAGCAGATACCTGAGCCCAGCCCGGATAGCTCAGTTGGTAGAGCATCAGACTTTTAATCTGAGGGTCCAGGGTTCAAGTTCCTGTTTGGGTGTTAAAAAGCCAATGGGTGGCTGATTCTTGTTGGTAGGATAATCCAAAGCTTGTCTAAATCTTCCCTTAATGTTAAAATGCCATGTTATTATTTTCTTGCACAGAGTACGGGCTCTTACATTTCCACATGCTTTCCAAATCTTACCCATACATTAGCAAATTATGGTTTAGTCTCACTGTGGAAAGCATCCTTTATGGTGTTCATTTTGACCAACCAATGGCTCTGACAATAGTAGTCTTTGTTTGAACCCAAAAGATATTGCCATGATCCTCCCATGCAAATATCATTGGTTCAAACATACTTTGACTGTGACATTATTTGAGGTGTCACTGAAACTTGAATTGTGAATACATCTTAGTCACTATTTGCAGAGGTATCTTTTTTTCAGCTAGAGCAAATTGACAAAGTTTGGTAACATGTTATAGGAGGGTTAAAATGTACTAACGTTAATTTGATGAGACAGACTACACTTTGGACAAATTCAAAGTCTCCACATTGGACAATCAAAGATAGAGCAGCTGCTAATAAAGGCCAAAAGCAAGAGTCCAGCAACCATGAACTCGACGTGATTCGAACACGCAACCTTCTGATCTGGAGTCAGACGCGCTACTGTTGCGCCACGAGGTCCGAGGGGCTGCGTTGACCAGCCTCATGGCCCAGAGAAGGCTTTGCATTTTTCTCGTCGCGGTTGTAATGACAAATTGATTCTGACGCTCAGGTTGCAGGCTCTGACATTTCCCGCATTTCAAGTCCCTGATTGTTGGTGTAAGTAAGATTCAGGAGTTACATTTCATATGTAAAGGAAACAATCTGTTACACTATACAGTGAAATAATGAACTCAGTGTCAGTCATTTGGTCAGTGATGAAATGTAAAGTTTGTTTGCAAAAAACAAATGCAATATATATGACTATGGACAAAGATTGGCAAAGGAGCTTTTAAGGTGCTTTTTATGTGAGTTATACATAGTCACATTTTTAAACTAGCCTGCATCCTTGAATACTGCTGTTGGACATGAAACAGCGGATAACCTTCATGGTAGGCGTCTTGCAAAACAGGCACATTAAACTATTGAAAAAAACTCAAAGAAACTCCTGAGATTCGCCCTCTGAGCCAGCACAGAGACAAGTATTTATTTAGGCCAGGTGTCGCAACTGTTCTAGGTTCGAAGCAGATAGCTGAGCAGAACCCGGATAGCTCAGTCGGTAGAGCATCCGACTTTTAATCTGAGGGTCCAGGGTTGAAGTCCCTGTTCGGGCGTTAAAAAGCTAACGGCTGACCGGTTCTTGGTGGTGGGCTGATCCAAAGCTTGTCTAAATCTTCCCTTAATGTTGAAATGCCATGTTATCATTTTCTTGCACAGAGTACGGGCTCTTACATTTCCACATGCTTTCCAAATCTTACCCATACATTAGCAAATTATGGTTTAGTCTCACTGTGGAAAGCATCCTTTATGGTGTTCATTTTGACCAACCAATGGCTCTGACAATAGTCGTCTTTGTTTGAACCCAAAAGATATTGCCATGATCCTCCCATGCAAATATCATTGGTTCAAACATACTTTGACTGTGACATTATTTGAGGTGTCACTGAAACTTGAATTGTGAATACATCTTAGTCACTATTTGCAGAGGTATCTTTTTTTCAGCTAGAGCAAATTGACAAAGTTTGGTAACATGTTATAGGAGGGTTATAATGTACAAACATCAATTTAATGAGACAGACTACACTTTGGATAAATTTAAAGTCCCCACATTGGACAATCAAAGATAGAGCAGCTGCTAATAGAGGCCAAAAAGCAAGAGTCCAGCAACTATGACCACGACATGATTCGAAGTAGCAACGCTTGGATCAGGAGTCAGACATACTACCGATGCCCCACGAGATCTAAGTAGCTTGAGATATAAAATTGTGGATGAAATGGTTTCTCTGGAGCACTAAATAGTGAATTGCAGGCTTTGCTCTGACCCTTTTGAAGTTTGATAGTATTTGTTAGCAATGTAAATAATAGTGATTTTAAACAAACTACGTGGTGGTACAATGTCCTAGCAATCTCAGATTCCGAGGTTTGTAATAACATGGATATACCTTAGAGTCATATTGGACAGTACATTGGTACAGCAGTTGGTCTAAATCAGGTCAAAAATATTTTTACACAAAAAAAAACAACAGCCAACAGGACCTTTTTTGTATGACATTCTCAGAGCAGTGGTTCCTAGGCTTCGGCCAGGTCGCCTCGTTAGTGCAGTAGGAAGCGCGTCAGTCTCATAATCTGACGTTTGTGAATACGATCCTCACACGAGTCAAGTTTTCTTTTTTAAATCTTCATCACTGCTAGTGGTTCTACAGGCAGACAAAACTCAAGTAAACCAATGTTTGTCTCACACAAAAAACAAAAATCATTAGGTAAATAACAGCTACACAAGTGTTGTCAGTGTCTGTCTTCATCGGCACAAACAATTATTTACTGCTTGTGTGGCTGCACAATGACATTCCACCTGATAAGAGCAGAAAAAGTGATTCAGACAATTAGATAAGTTCCACAGTTTGTGTGCTAGCAATCTAGATTTATGTTTCATCCACAATGTTTTTTTTTTTTTTTTTTTTTTTTTTTTTTTTTTTTTTTTTTTTTTTTTTTTTTTTTTTTTTTTTTTTTTTTTTCAAATATTAGGAACAAAAAAAAAAAAAGGGGCACAACTGTTTGTCTCATCGGCACAACCATTTATAGACTGCTTGTGTTGATTCAACTGCCAGGCAATGGTGGATTCTGAGGTGTTGATTACATGGGTATGTCTTAAATCCAAAGTGAACAGTCCAATGGTATAGTAATTGTTCTAAATATGATTTAAAAATCTCTTATATTAAACCAATACAACATGCATGGGTCCAAGAGCAAACGATCTAGGTCAGCTGAATACCACTTAGGACATTGGTGCCTAATGTTGGTTAGTTGCAGGTCCCCTTTGTCATTGCTGAAAGCGTAGTACCATGGCCATACAAACTGCAATGAAAATCAGGTAAATCGGGTACGACTGTGCTGTGATTTCAACACAAAACATTATAGGCCTTTTTATCAATGAGCAAACTGTTTGTGGTGGTACAACGCCCTAGCAAGCTCAGATTCCGAGGTTTGTAATAACATGGATATACCGTACAGTCAGTTTGGACAGTACATTGGTACAGCAGTTGCTCTAAATCAGTTAAAAAATCTTTTTACACAAAAGAAAAACAACAGCCAACAGGGCCTTTATTGTATTACATTCTCAGAGCGGGGGTTCCTAGTAACGGCCTTCGGCCAGGTCCCTGTTAGCGCAGTAGGTAGGCGTCAGTCTCATAATCTGAAGGTCGTGAGTTCGATCCTCACAGGAGGCAATTTTCTTTTGAAATCTCCATCACTGCTAGTGGTTCTACAGGCAGACAAACTGCAACAAAAATCAAGTAAAACAGCTACAAGTGTTTCGTCTCATCGGCACAAACAATTATATACTGCTTGTGTTGATTCAACTGGCAGGCAACGGCAGATTCCGAGTTCTTGATTACAAGGGGTTTCTCTTACAACCAAAGCGCACAGTCCAGTGGTACAACAATTGTTCTACAAAAGATTTTAGAAATCTCTTATATAAAACAAATATACATTCATGGGTCCATGAGCAAACAATCAAGATCAATTGCTCCTACCACTAAGGACAGTGGTGCCCAATGTTTGTTAGTTGCAGCACTGCTTTGTTATTGCTGAAAAATAGGACCCTCAGAGCAATTGCTGTCAACAGTTGTGTGTTGCATGCTAATTTCAACAGAATTTTGTGTTTGTTGAGACTATGATCAGATATTAGATAGAATGTTTTTACTGCTATTGCATGGCTATTGTTTGTCAATATGTATCTTAACTATATTTGTATTTGATCATATTTTCTGTTGAGGACCTTAGCAAGTCTGAAATTAATGGTAGGACTAGCATTAAGACAAAAATCTAATTCATGCTTCTCCTTATTAGCTGTTAGTTTGAATGAATATGTCCATGCACTTTTTCCCCCTAAATCTTAGAGCGAAGAATTCCGATTCCCGATGCCTGATGCAGTTGTCTTTTGGTGCTTGAGTGCCTTCCAGCTTTTTCTTTTGGTTTGAGATAGAACATTGCAAGTGGATAAGATGGTTTCTCTGGGGCACTGAATGGTGAATTGCAGGCTTTGCTCTGACCCTTTTGAAAGCTTGATAGTATTTGTTAGCAATGAAAAAAGAGTGATTTTAAACAGACTACGAGCCATCCGTTGAGATAAACAGTTCCGAGGCAGCAAAATACAGACCTCCGCAACGTAGCGGCTCTGTGGCGCAATGGATAGCGCATTGGACTTCTAGACTCAGCGGTAGAGCTATTCAAAGGTTGTGCGTTCGAGTCCCACCAGAGTCGTTGTGCATTTTTTACTTGTCTTGCTAGTAACTTTCATTTTACACTAGGTAGATTGAAGAGCCATATCGCATGTGACATGTCCGTGCTTCTCGTCCTAACCCGAAATGCTTTGTTGGGCGCAGTTTTCAAAAAAATCTCCTCTTGTTCCACATGGTTCTACTCATTTGACCAAAACGTTGCTGTACCCTAATCGGCTGTTTCAACAAATATTACTGACACAGAATCATTCCATACTTTGTGCTCACACATCCAAAGCCCACAATAATGTTTTGATTAGCAAAGATTAGGAACATGGGCACAACTGTTTTGTCTCATCGGCACAACCATTTATAGACTGCTTGTGTTGATTCAACTGCCAGGCAATGGTGGATTCTGAGGTGTTGATTACATGGGTATGTCTTAAATCTAAAATGAACAGTCCAATGGTATAGTAATTGTTCTAAATATGATTTAAAAATCTCTTATATTAAACCAATACAACATGCATGGGTCCAAGAGCAAACTATCTAGGTCAGCTGAATACCACTTAGGACATTGGTGCCTAATGTTGGTTAGTTGCAGGTCCCCTTTGTCATTGCTGAAAGCGTAGTACCATGGCCATACAAACTGCAATGAAAATCAGGTAAATCGGGTACGACTGTGCTGTGATTTCAACACAAAACATTATAGGCCTTTTTATCAATGAGCAAACTGTTTGTGGTGGTACAACGCCCTAGCAAGCTCAGATTCCGAGGTTTGTAATAACATGGATATACCGCGGGGTTTCTCTTACAACCAAAGCGCACAGTCCAGTGGTACAACACTTGTTCTACAAAAGATTTTAGAAATCTCTTATATAAAACAAATATACATTCATGGGTCCATGAGCAAACAATCAAGATCAATTGCTCCTACCACTAAGGACAGTGGTGCCTGTAAATGTCTGCAAGACAGTTTAACTGTTTTTTTTTGTTGTTATTTCAAGTTACTTTCATTTCATGGAAATTTAAACAAAAGGTTTAAAATGAAACGTTATGTTCAGAGAATGTGTATGTGTATGTTTCTTTAAACGATGTGATGTACACGTGATGCCAGTGTTTTGCGCGGGAATAGGGAATTGTGGGTAAGAGCGTAGCAAAGACATGGACACGTTTAAATGCTGATACGAACGGCTTGCACTAATAACTACCATTTATCTGCATGTGGTTCAAAAGGCACACACGGTAACGGTTAATATTGTGTCTAATATTATAATGTTGTTCATGTGCTGTTATGTAGGATGTGTTAAGTATTATATATATATATATATATATATATATATATATATAAGTTGTATATAAATGTGTATTGTAATGTCGTGATTGGGACTAATTATGAATGGATTGTGTTTGTGGATGTTTATTGTGATTGTGAGATGTGTATTTGAATGTTATATGTTTATATTTTTTATAGTTTTCACGGTGTTTGAAGAGAGAGCGAGTGAGAGAGTGTGTAAATAAACTCGAACAACATCAGTACGATGCGTGGGCATTATTAATTGAACCAGTGCAGCTACAGTGAAAACGTACCGCCGGTATTGCCAAAGAAGATTAAAGTCAGAGGGATTAAAGAGAAGATTGGCGATTATCCGGAGAGAAGACTATTGCTGAGTGTGGGCGGAGCATCAGTTTGCTGATTGAGAGAAGACGGGAGTGTTGAATCCTGGCCACGTTAAAGACAGTACACTGATTCACCAGAGAGGGCGACATTCTCCAGCGTAGACTACGGTTTTGCAAATATCCTTCACAACCGAGGCTTCAAGTGCAACCTTACTGTAATATATCACTCTCTACAGTCAGAAGAGTACGACGGCATAAACAATATCAGGTTTGACTTTGCTATCTCCACAAATTCGTAAACATTGTACAAAAGAAATTGAAAAAAGGACTTGTTATAAAATATTTACCTGGGTTTAATTGAACATAATTACATTTATAGAAACTATAGCTATTATTATTGCTATTGTTATTGTTCTATTGTTGTTATTGCTTTAGTGATGCTATTATACATATTTTAATGTGTTTTGATCTAAAAGTTTAAGTGTGTGCATTCTGTGAAATTGAAAAAACGTCTTAAGAGTTTATGAGTGAAAAGTTTCTAAAATATTAGAATCATACTGACATAGTCGCAAAGGTTATCAAATACTTGGTGACAGAGACAGTGTCTAATATAATGTCAGTTCATAGAGAGACATCACAAGTTGAGGAACCAACTGGACAAATTGAGTCCATTCAGTCAGAATTGACCACAACAGAAACTCACCAGATAGCAATAGAGTCAACCTCTGTCACTTCCAAGAAAAAAGAACCTAGAAAGTCCTCACGGGATAGAAAATTAACACCAAAAATGCTGGAGCTTAAGCAACAAGAGGTTTCTCAGAAGGAGAACAAATTCATTAGGTTATATGGAAGCTGGAAAGAGCAAGTTAAAACCACACGTACCAAACTCAAGGATGAGTGCTCTGACGAAGATTTATGTGACATGCTTGATGCTGTAGAAGAGCTGGAAATACAAGTAAGAGAACTGTATGAAAATATTCGATCCCAGTCAGTACCTTCCCCTGACATGAGAAGAAAGATGGACTCCTGCACAGCAGTAACAGCAGATTTAATGGGGCTAATGAAAGTTCGTATGAGTGAAGTAGGGATGGAGGAATTTGATGCTAAGGCAGAAAATGCTAGACTGCATATGGTGCTTGACAAAGAGTATGCCCAGTCAATATTTGAGACTTCAATTTCCAAATCTACCGCTCAAAGTAACCACTCATGGTGTTTATCAGAACAACCAAGCATCATAACTAAAAGAGCAGAGTATGCTGCACGGCTCGCAGCAAAGCAGGCTGAAATAAAGATGGAAGAGTCCATTGCTGCACAAAGGCAAGAACTTAAGAGACTGAAAGAGATCTGCAAGTAATAGCGGCTAAGCTTAAAGCATACTCAGAAGCAGATTCAGGTGAAGCATGTAATCAAAGCAGATCACCAAACAGTGATGCAGCCTATCGTCCTCCAGTTTCTCAAAAGGAAATAAAAAATGAACAGATTTGTGAGAACAAATACAATGTGCAAACAAACCATACAAACAATGATGCATCATTAGCACAAGCCCTACATGACACAATGGCACTCACCAGACTTCCAGCACCTGAGCCCTTAGTTTTCTCAGGGGATCCACTTAAATTCTTAGAGTGGAGCGCAAGTTTCAAGGCATTGATTGAAAGACGATGCACAAATCCAGCTGATAGGTTGTTCTACCTACAAAAATATGTCAGTGGAGAAGCACGATGTCTGTTAGAAGGAAGCTTTTTTAGGAAGGATGATAAAGCTTATGACCAAGCATGGGACGCACTGAATTCTAGATACGGACACCCCTTTGTGATTCAGCGGGCATTTAGAGAGAAACTGAATAACTGGCCAAAGATAGGTTCAAGGGACTCAGTTAAATTGAGACAATTCAGTGATTTTCTCACAGCATGCAATAATGCTATGCCATATGTTAAAGGACTTCAGGTGTTAAATGACTGTGAGGAGAATCAAAAGATGTTGCAAAAACTTCCAGACTGGGTAACTTCTCGCTGGAACCGCCATGTGACAAAGCAGTTGAGAAAAACGGAAGAATACCCCAATCTTAAGGAGTTTGCCGAGTTTATGGCACAAGAAGCAGAAATTGCATGCAATCCTGTAACATCCCTCAGTGCCTTAAAGTCACCTGAAGAAAAACCAGCTAGAGATGTAAGACGACAAAGAGCTAATGCATTAATCACAAATGTGAAAGTGCCAGATAAGTCAAATGCAGAGATGCAAGCTTACAGTGCTATAGAACACAACACAAAAACCTCAAATGGAACTAGGAAAGGAAATGTCCCATCTTCAGGTTCAAACCCAGTTCCTTGCATGTGCTGTGGAGAAAACCATTCTATCCACAAATGTCAAAGGTTTGCTACCAAGCCAGAAGCAGACAAGAAAAGATTAATATTTGACAACAATCTCTGCTTCGGCTGTCTTAGGAGAGGACACAACTCGAAGGACTGTAAGAGTAAAGCTATTTGTGCCATATGTAAGAAGCGCCATCCAACACCACTGCACGAAGACCGTTCTTCTACCACAGCAGACACATCATCTCATGCTATGCAATCTGAAGAAACAACAACTTCTCTTTCTTGTTGTGTGGACAGAGGTGATGGTGGGAGCATATCTATGATAGTGCCTGTATGGATTTCCTTGATTACAACTCCTGAAAAGGAGATACTTGTGTATGCTTTATTGGACACACAGAGTAGCAACACCTTTGTAGATCAAGAGGTATGTGAAGAGGTGGGAGCAGGTTTAGAGCCTGTCAGGCTAAAACTAACAACAATGATGGGAAAAGATTCCATTATTCAGAGTGAAAGAGTTAGTGGGCTTAGAGTTAGGGGGTTTTCCTCCCAAAGTTTTGTTCATTTGCCACCTGCCTATACAAGAGATTTCATCCCTCTTGAGCGTTCCCACATTCCAAACCCTGAAACGGCCAGAAGGTGGAACCATCTGAAAAGAATAGCACCAGAAATTCCAAAGTTGATGGATTGTAAGGTCGGAATATTAATAGGCTATGACTGCTCTAGGGCACTGGCTCTACGACAAGTCATTATAGGAGGTGACGAGGAGCCATATGCCATTAAGACGGAACTGGGATGGAGCATCGGTGGCAGCTCACCGCGGGTTGCGAAGCCGTCAGAGGTTATAGGCCTGTGCCATCGTGTATCCGTCAAAGAAATTCCACTATTGACACCAGCCTCTGTAATCAGAGCCCTAGAATCAGACTTTAAAGACACAAGCCCTGGGGAAAGGAGCATATCACAAGATGACATACAGTTTATGCAGTTGCTGAATGAAAAAATATGCTACAATGCAGATGGGCACCTGGAAATGCCCCTACCTTTTAAGGCACGGCCCCAGCTTCCAGAGAATAAGCGGTTAGCTTTACTAAGACTGAAGCGTCTGAAAGGAAGACTTGATAAAGATCCCAAATTCAAGGATGACTACATTAAATTTATGGAAGGAGTATTTAAGGATGGTGATGCGGAGAGAGCTGAGCACTCACCCAGAGCAGGAAATACGTGGTATATTCCTCACCAAGGTGTCTATCACCCTAGAAAGCCAAACAAAATTAGGGTTGTGTTCGACTGCTCTGCCAAATATAATGGAACGGCCCTAAACGATCATTTGCTATCTGGGCCTGATCTTACCAATGGCTTAACAGGAGTGCTTTGCAGATTCCGCAAATACCCAGTTGCAGTCATATGTGATGTTGAGAAGATGTTCCACAGGTTCCATGTAAGCCAGGAGGATAGAGATTACTTACGGTTCCTATGGTGGGAACATGGGGATACGAATTCTGAACCAAAGGAATATCGTATGAAAGTCCATCTTTTTGGAGCAGCATCCTCTCCTGCCTGTGCAAATTATGGAATGAAGTATCTCGCAAGCCAAAATGAAAAGGAGTATCCTGCAGCAGCCAACTTCATAAGGAAGAATTTCTATGTTGATGATGGCCTTGCTAGCGTAGAAGATGTGGACACAGCTATCAACCTTGTGAAGGAAGCACAAAATGTGTGTGCCAAAGGAAGATTGCATCTTCATAAGTTCATCTCTAACAACAGAGAAGTTCTGGAGTCAATTCCTGATAGTGAAAGAGCTAGTGGAGTTCAGGATGTAGACCTCAGTCATGACAACCTCCCTGTCCAGACTGTGTTGGGAGTAAAGTGGAGTGTGAATAGTGATGCCTTTTCCTTTAAGGTTGCTCTAGATGAGAAACCAGCAACACGGCGAGGAATCCTCTCAACTGTAGCTTCTGTGTTCGACCCTCTAGGCTTCCTAGCCCCTTTTCTACTGCAGGGAAAGAAAGTACTACAGAAGATGTGCCAAAAAGGCATTGAATGGGATGAACCGCTGCCTGGAGAGTTAAGACCCCAATGGGAAAGCTGGTTAAACGATCTAAAGAATCTGGAAAAACTTCAGATCCCAAGATGTTTCATTCCCCAAAATCTGGAAAGAGTGCAGAGAATTGAACTCCATCACTTTTCCGATGCGAGTAGCCACGGGTATGGTCAGTGCACATATATACGATTGCTCAGTGAAGACAAGGTGCACTGCTCTTTAGTCATAGGTAAAGCAAGGGTTGCACCCACAAAGGTTGTTACCATACCTAGACTCGAGTTAACAGCTGCAGTGGTCTCCTCAGCAGTCAGTAGTATGTTAAGAGAAGAACTTGAGCTCAAAATTGACCAAGAATATTTTTGGACTGATTCGAAAGTAGTCTTAGGTTACATCAATAACGATGCCCGAAGGTTCCACGTTTTCGTTGCCAATCGTGTCCAAAGAATCAGAGAAGCATCAGACCCTGCACAGTGGAACTACATCGATACAGACCAAAATCCAGCGGATCAAGCATCTAGAGGCCTCAGTGTTTCAGATTTGATTAATTCAGACTGGCTTACTGGACCAAAGTTCTTGTGGAAAAGAGAGATTGTCGTACCAAAGTCAACTCCAGAGCTCTTAGTGGGAGATCCTGAAATCAAAACAACACAGGTTCTGCAAACCAAAGTAATACAAGAGGACAATTTTTTGGAGAGATTTATTCGTTTTTCAAAATGGCATACAGCATTAAATGTGGTCGCTCGGATCCAGCTACTAGCAAAAAGAGACAAAATACCAAGGCCCATAAATGTTGAAGACTTGAGGAAAGCCAGCATTGTACTCATAAAATTAGCACAGAGGGATGCCTTCAAAAAGGAAATGGAATTGCTGGGCCATGACAAACTGCCAAATAACCATCCATTGTTCCAGCTTGACCCAATGCTACAAGATGGTGTCCTTAGGGTGGGAGGGAGACTAAAGAAAGCTAACTTACCTCTGGACGTGAAGCATCCAGTGATCCTCCCTAAGGCAGGTGTGGTCACACATTTAATACTGGGTTACTGCCACGATAAAACTCAGCATCAAGGCAGAGGGCAGACCCTCAATGAACTGAGAGCCAGTGGTTACTGTGTCATTGGTGGCAGCAAAGTTGTAGCCAACTACATAAAACAATGTGTTACCTGCAGGAGAGCTCGCAGGCCAACAGAAACACAAAGGATGGCGGATCTACCTATTATTCGTACTGAACCATCACCACCCTTTTCATACTGTGGAATCGATTGTTTTGGGCCATTTCACACCAAACAAGGTCGCAAAGAGCAAAAGAGGTATGGTCTCATATTCACCTGTCTTTCCTCCAGAGCAGTTCACGTTGAAATGTTGGATGACTTGACAACTGATGCCTTTATAAATGCTTTACGGTGTTTTATAGCTATTCGTGGAGCTGTGAGAGAAATCAGGTCTGATCAAGGCTCAAATTTTGTTGGGGCAAAAAATGAACTGTCAAGAGCACTAAAGGAAGTGGATAAAGACAGACTGACTGCTTACCTAGCCCAAAAACAATGTGACTTCACAATGAATGTGCCCGATGCCAGTCATATGGGTGGTATATGGGAAAGGCAAATCAGGACCGTTAGGAGTGTTCTAAGCTGGGTCTTATCGCAAAGTGCTGGCAGATTAGATGATGCTTCTTTGAGAACATTCTTCTACGAAGCCATGTCAATTATCAACAGCCGTCCACTGACCATCAACACACTTAATGATCCAAAAAGCCTAGAGCCCCTTACCCCAAACCATTTACTTACTATGAAAACTTCTGTTCCGCTGCCTCCACCAGGAAAATTTGTAGCAGAAGATATGTATGCCAAGAAAAGGTGGCGCAGAGTACAATATCTTGCAGAGCAATTCTGGTGTAGATGGAGGAGAGAATATCTTGCGAACATCACCCTCAGACAACGCTGGCATACTCCAAAACGGAATGTAAGGATTGGAGATATTGTTATTGTCAAAGAGGAAGAGATTCCACGCAATGAATGGAGGCTTGGAAAAGTGATTGATGTTTGTGAAGAAGAAGATGGATTGGTGCGAAAGGTCACAATACAAGTAGGAGATAGAAAGTTAGGTAAAGAGGGTAAAAGACACAATAACCTTTCTATTCTGGAACGTCCTATCCATAAGTTAGTTGTACTTATAGAAAACAACTAAAGTGTGTTTTATTAGAAATAATTTAAACACTCACAAATGATAGAATATTTGAAACATTTAATATATGTAAGGGTTGATAACTGTTTCTGGTATGTGGTTCTGGAATTACTCGATTTATTCAAACATGTGTATAAAGTTTTCATAAATCAAAGTAATTGGTGGGAGTGTAAATGTCTGCAAGACAGTTTAACTGTTTTTTTTTGTTGTTATTTCAAGTTACTTTCATTTCATGGAAATTTAAACAAAAGGTTTAAAATGAAACGTTATGTTCAGAGAATGTGTATGTGTATGTTTCTTTAAACGATGTGATGTACACGTGATGCCAGTGTTTTGCGCGGGAATAGGGAATTGTGGGTAAGAGCGTAGCAAAGACATGGACACGTTTAAATGCTGATACGAACGGCTTGCACTAATAACTACCATTTATCTGCATGTGGTTCAAAAGGCGCACACGGTAACGGT
The DNA here is from genome assembly GCA_039877035.1 of Silurus lanzhouensis. NCBI lineage: Eukaryota > Metazoa > Chordata > Actinopteri > Siluriformes > Siluridae > Silurus > Silurus lanzhouensis. The sequence goes on from JBCEWE010001874.1 coordinate 20,134, forward strand.
TAATATTGTGTCTAATATTATAATGTTGTTCATGTGCTGTTATGTAGGATGTGTTAAGTATTATATATATGTATATATATAAGTTGTATATAAATGTGTATTGTAATGTCGTGATTGGGACTAATTATGAATGGATTGTGTTTGTGGATGTTTATTGTGATTGTGAGATGTGTATTTGAATGTTATATGTTTATATTTTTTATAGTTTTCACGGTGTTTGAAGAGAGAGCGAGTGAGAGAGTGTGTAAATAAACTCGAACAACATCAGTACGATGCGTGGGCATTATTAATTGAACCAGTGCAGCTACAGTGCCCAATGTTTGTTAGTTGCAGCACTGCTTTGTTATTGCTGAAAAAGTAGGACCCTCAGAGCAATTGCTGTCAACAGTTGTGTGTTGCATGCTAATTTCAACAGAATTTTTGTTGTTTGTTGAGACTATGATCAGATATTAGATAGAACGTTTTCACTGCTATGGCATGGCTATCGTTTGTCAATATGTATCTTAACTATATTTGTATTTGATCATATTTTCTGTTGATGACCTTAGCAAGTCTGAAATTAATGGTAGGACTAGCATTAAGACAAAAATCTAATTCATGCTTCTGCCTTATTAGCTGTTAGCTCGAATGAATATGTCCATGCACTTTTTTCCCCCTAAATCTTAGAGCGAAGAATTCCCATTCAACAGCTGGCTGAGCATTTGCTGTCTGGCAGCAAGGTGCTGTGGCTTAGTTGGTTAAAGTGCCTGTCTTGTAAACAGAAGATACTGGGTTCGAATCCCAGCAGTGCCTGATGCAGTTGTCCTTTGGTGCTTGAGTGCCTTCCAGCTTTTTCTTTATCGCTTGAGTTAGGACATTGCAAGTGGATAAGATGGTTTCTCTGGGGCACTGAATGGTGAATTGCAGGCTTTGCTCTGACCCTTTTGAAAGCTTGATAGTATTTGTTAGCAATGAGAAAACAGTGATTTTAAACAGACTACGAGCCATCCGTTGAGATAAACAGTTCCGAGGTAGCAAAATACAGACCTCCGCAACGTAGCGACTCTGTGGCGCAATGGATAGCGCAGTGGACTTCTAGACTCAGCGGTAGAGCTATTCAAAGGTTGTGCGTTGGAGTCCCACCAGAGTCGTTGTGCATTTTTTTACTTGTCTTGCTAGTAACTTTCATTTTACACTAGGTAGATTGAAGAGCCATATCGCATGTGACATGTCCGTGCTTCTCGTCCTAACACGAAATGCTTTGTTGGGCGCAGTTTTCAAAAAAATCTCCTCTTGTTCCACATGGTTCTACTCATTTGACCAAAACGTTGCTGTACCCTAATCGGCTGTTTCAAGCAATATTCCTGACACAGAATCATTCCATACTTTGTGCTCACACATCCAAAGCCCACAATAATGTTTTGATTAGCAAAGATTAGGAACATGGGCACAACTGTTTTGTCTCATCGGCACAACCATTTATAGACTGCTTGTGTTGATTCAACTGCCAGGCAATGGTGGATTCTGAGGTGTTGATTACATGGGTATGTCTTAAATCCAAAGTGAACAGTCCAATGGTATAGTAATTGTTCTAAATATGATTTAAAAATCTCTTATATTAAACCAATACAACATGCATGGGTCCAAGAGCAAACAATCTAGGTCAGCTGAATACCACTTAGGACATTGGTGCCTAATGTTGGTTAGTTGCAGGTCCCCTTTTTCATTGCTGAAAGCGTGGTACCATGGCCATACAAACTGCAATGAAAATCAGGTAAATCGGGTACGACTGTGCTGTGATTTCAACACAAACATTATAGGCTTTTTATCAATAGCAAACTGTTTGTGGTGGTACAACGCCCTAGCAAGCTCAGATTCCGAGGTTTGTAATAACATGGATATACCGTACAGTCAGTTTGGACAGTACATTGGTACAGCAGTTGCTCTAAATCAGTTAAAAATCTTTTTACACTAAAGAAAAAAAGTAGGTAGCACATTAATCTCATATTCTAA
>JBCEWE010001873.1:0-22110 GCA_039877035.1 Silurus lanzhouensis
GGAGTGGAAGAAGTAATAGTTTCTTTATCACATTAAATAAATATTATTCTCAGGTTTAATTGATATTTTAATGTCAGAATTAATACTCTCTATACAACACCAGCATCCTTTGCTAGCAGTGAACTTGTATTAATATAATCACTAACAAATTCTCCAGAAACATATAAAACAGATGATACCTGGTGTTATTTACAATTTCACACAAAATGTAATGTTTTAAAGTAAACTGTCACTATAACCTCTAAAATAGATAAAAAAAATAACAAAGTAGACGATTTTAACAATCGATATTAACAATATAAAGTATATAATAAAAAGTATCTATATATAAATGATGTATTATTTAATAAGTAAAGTACTCTGATACAGACATTTCATAAACGTAATTATATACAGTAACAAAGTAGAAATCCATAATTCCTGTCCAACACACGTCACACATGTAGCTACTCTCTTACCTTCTGATTCTCTCTCCTGAATAGCATCTGTATCATATCTAAAGACGTCACTGTATCAAGACGTCACTCTTGAAATACATTCTAAGTGTTTAGGTGAAATGAGGCAGAATTCACACGACTACAAACTGAGGGATTGATGACAGAATCGTCATGACTACACCTCAGTAAAAGTGGGCGGAGCTCGATGTGGTGAGATACAGTTTAGACAGTTTCACAGAGATACTGACATTTATATCTACTGCAAGACACAACCATCATGTTCCACTTCTTTTTTTATAGTTGTTCAAATCATTGGTAAGTCTTTTATATTCTACACAAACTTTATGTGGATGCTGGAGATTTGTACTGAAACACAAACATGATGATTCAGTTGGTCCTTAAGAAATAACATTAGAAATATTTGTTGTTGTAATGTGTTTACAGCAGGAGCTGCTGGCAGCAGCATTACACCAGAACAAACCATTATATCTTCACCTGAAGGCAGTAACACCACACTGACCTGCACATATGATGACTCAGCTGATTATCTCCACTGGTATCAACAAAAACCTCAATCAGGACCAGAGTTTCTTCTGCGTATTATTAAATCCTCAGATTATGTCACTAGAGCTGAACAACTTGACCCAAGAATATCCATCAGACTTTATAAAGACAAAAAGAAAGTAGATCTGGAGATCTTTCCTGCTGCAGTATCAGACTCTGCACTGTACTACTGCGCCATGGAGCCCACAGTGACACAAAACTCATACACACTGTACAAAAAGCCTTTTTTCTCCCCCAGTAGGGGCGCTGTTCACCTGTTTCACTTAATACACTCCTCTGTCTCAGTTCCAGGAGTTTGATGTTTATTTGGTTTGTATATCAACAATCATCATCATACACATGCTAATAATGTGTTTTGTTTAAACAATTAATCAATGCATTCACTACAGTGGATAATTGTTTGAGGACTAATTTATACATTTTAAATTTCACATTTGTTTTCTGTTCATTTCTTTAAAGCTGCTTTGGGACAATGTGCACTGTTAAAAGTTTTCTAGTGTACAAATAAAATCAAATTGAATTGAAGAAATCAACTAAAAACAAACTTTAAGTAAAAATACTGATCTCTGCTGGTGATTTTGATGAAATAAATTAAATCATGAATTAAAGATGTAATACTTCTATTATGAGGATGCAACAAAAGTACAAAATTATGTCTTAAATTAACAGTATGGTTTCTTTATAAACACTAAATAATTGTCAGCTAAAACATGTCCTGCACCACCCTCACATACCCTCACATACTTCTCTGACACACCTGAGTTCCTCATACAAAATGATTGTATTTAAATAATCACACCTGCCTACACTTTGTGTTTGCTGTCAGTAACATTGGTGACTTTGTCATCTGATGCTGTGGGGTGGAGCTTCATGAACCTTTAAGATGTTCATATATTCAGACCTCAGAATATTTTCTTTTAACTAAAGCCTTCATCATGTTCACTGTTATATTCATGTGTCTGTGGCTTTCACTAGGTGAGTTATACACTGACTTTTTATTTCACAAAAACATTAATAGTGATTTATCAGTGCGATCTTTAGTTTGATTATGTAAAATCTTAAAACTTATGTTCTTTATGACAGGTGACTCCTTGGCAGATTCAATAAAACCACATTTTACTCATAAATCTGTAGATGAAGGTGAAATATCACTCTGTCCTGCAACTATGAAACAAGTGATACAAACCCCAACCTGCACTGGTACAGACAACAACCAAAATCTAATCCTGTGTTCCTTCTTTACATTGATCCAAGTGGATTTAAAACTAACCCCATGCCACCACGTCTGGATGCTGAAGTTGATAAAACTAATAAACAAGTGAATCTGATCATCTCCTCTGCTGCTGTATCAGACTCTGATCTATACTATTGTGCTCTGGTGCCCACAGTGACAGGAAATCCAGCTGCACTGTACAAAAACCTCTACACAGTTTAGTTATTCTGCTAAACTACCTGTATGCCTTTCAATCTTTATTTTACTGGATGTGTTCAGATGAAACTCTGTAGATTTATAAGAATGAGTATCTTATTACAAGCAATGTCTGTCAGCAAATCCAATTAATTACAGCATATTGAATAAACAACATGTTGCATATATACATGAGTTTATATTACAGTTGTGTAAACTTACTGTCATGATTTGTGAATTTAAAAAACTTATTTTTCCCAGTAACTTATTATTTAGGATGAACTGGATCATAGAGATAAACCCAAGTGAAAAAAAATCCTTGCTGTGTTAAAGTATCTCTTTACTTCACAAGATGGTGTAGTGAATTCATATGAATTCAACTCCCTGCTTTAACACAAATACACTTCTTTCCTCCAGAAAGTGCACTGATCACCTTAAAAATACTTACGTTATCATAATAGATTGTGTTCCAACAGTTAAATGTGAACACAGTTTGCAGTGGTATGTCTTCAGCAAGACATATTGTAGTTACATTACACACATTGTAGTTAACACTCTTTATAGCACCTACAAATCCCACACAGCTGTCCGAAAGATTTTTCTACATTTCTTGGACATCACTGCCACCAAGTTTCATTGTTCATAAAGAACTGTATGGTAACGTGTCCCATAAAGAATTTATAGATCAACTTATTGCAGAGCTTTGAAGCGTCACACAGAAAGTAGTGCCAAAGCGGACCAACTCTGATCATGTACCTGTACTGATCATGTACAGTGTGCTTTAGCTCTATCTTGAATTTACTCTCTTCTGGTAAGGTAGGATTCTAACTTTGTATATCTATTTAACTCAGTTGATTCTAGAGTGTTGGTCTGTGCTTATTAGCTTGGTCAGGTGATTAATCAAGAGTAGTTTCAGTCTCACTTGAGGTGTGAATTGTGGGCAGGGCTTACCCACTTATATTGAAGGCGTAACCAGCTCAATCTTCAGTGTGCTTTAGCTCTATCTTGAATTTACTCTCTTCTGGTAAGGTAGGATTCTAACTTTGTATATCTATTTAACTCAGTTGATTCTAGAGTGTTGGTCTGTGCTTATTAGCTTGGTCAGGTGATTAATCAAGAGTAGTTTCAGTCTCACTTGAGGTGTGAATTGTGGGCAGGGCTTACCCACTTATATTGAAGGCGTAACCAGCTCAATCTTCAGTGTGCTTTAGCTCTATCTTGAATTTACTCTCTTCTGGTAAGGTAGAAGAGACACTCACACAGTCAACCACAAGATACTTTTGTCAACCCTCAAGAGCCTTGGTATCTGCGGAACAGCATGGGAATGGTTTGCTTCCTACCTGGAAGGTCGCTCATACCAGGTAACATGGAGGGATCCACATCTGCCCATGCAGACTCACCACCGGTGTCCCACAAGGCTCGGTACTTGGTCCCCTCCTTTTCTCCCTCTATACCCACTCCATTGGTGAAGTCATATCCTCACATGGGTTTTCTTATCACTGCTATGCAGATGACACTCAACTCATCTTTTCTTTCCCTCCATCAGATACCACAGCTTCCGCTCGGATCTCAACATGCTTGTCAGACATATCTTTATGGATGAGGGCTCACCAACTTAAACTCAACCCCAGCAAAACAGAACTGCTGGTCATCCCAGGTGATTCATCTCCAGGTCAAGATCTACAAATAACACTTCATGACTCTCTGCTCTCCCCTTCAGCCACTGCTCATAACTTTGGGGTAACTATGGACAATGAACTGTCTTTTTTCCCACATGTCGCTAATGTTGCTTGTTCTTGTCGATTTCTTCTCTATAACAAAGGATCCGACCATTTCTGTCCATACAGGCTGCCCAGGTGCTTGTTCAGTCTCTAGTCATTTAAAGACTGGACTACTGCAACTCTCTGCTGGCAGGTCTTCCCCTGAACGCTATTCGTCCACTGCAAATGATGCAAAATGCAGCTGCACGACTTGTGTTCAATCAGCCCAAGTTTTCCCACACCACCCCACTGCTGCGCTCCCTTCACTGGCTTCCAGTAGCTGCACGTATCAGATTCAAAACACTGATGCTTGCCTACAAGGCCAAAATGGACCAGCACCATCTTACCTCAGTGACCTCATCACATCTCGCACTGCACCACGCTGTCTGAGATCCTCCAGCACTGCTCGACTGGTACACCTTCTCTCAGAATGAGAGGTAAGTACAATTCAAGGCTCTTCTCTGTTCTGGCACCGAGGTGGTGGAATGAACTTCCCCTAGATGTTCGGACAGCAGAATCCCTGATTATCTTTAAGCGACGACTGAAGACCTACCTCTTCCTGAAATACCTAAATTAGCACTTTCCAAGTTTGTAGAATTCGAGTTGTATTTATATTGAGTTTGTATTCTTGCGTACCAGTGTAGATTTATTCACTACTAGAGATTTAAAGCACGTTTGTACGTCGCTCTGGATAAGGGCGTCTGCTAAATGCCACAAATGTAAATGTAAATGTAAAATGTACCGTTTCAGGATCTGAACTGTCCTCTGATGTCAGAAATGTTGCCACTGCTGGCCGCAAGAGCTGTGTGTACATTGCATGGTAAGCACCACAAAACACCATGGAAATGACTGGCATGCGATGTTCACCTGTGTCTTCAGCTGAACAGGAACTGCTTTCAAGAGTGGCACAGGGATTTTTGATTTTTTTTACTTACATTTTTAACTACTTTACTGTATTGTTTGTTTTTGTTTTAATCTTTTTTTATACATACTGTACGGTATTGTTTTATTGTTACACAATTCCCTTTTTACTGCTGTCCTTGCTAATGTGTATTTTAAATAAACCACAAAGGAGACATATTTTTTCTTGTAGTACTGTACTTCTCACTCAGATCCTGGCTCAGTGATCCACAGCTCATTATGCGACTCATTAGATCATCTGTTCTCAAAAAGTCTTGTGAAAACATGTTTACTATAGGTTTTATGGCCTTATTTCAGTGAGCTTTTTTTTTTTTTTTTGCTTTTTTGCTTTTCAAAAACCATGCATAAACCTTATTTTGTCAAAAATACACACACACATGTTGTTTACATATTATGGTGGCCCAGTTTGTGCTGAATATAGTGTAATAAGTCTTTTGTCAATATTACATTTAAAAGCAACTAAAAAGAACCACATGTAAGAGCACGTCAAAATTTCTCAAGGGGCCCAAAACACCCTCAGACTCCAGACTCCGATTATTTTATTCATTAAATAAAAATACGTTTTGTTTATAAAGTGAGCATACACAAATGAAAGTAGACCCTTTACAGATTTAAATGATGTATTACTTTGACATGTTTGATCAAATATGACCGAGCAGTTTAAGCTCAATTTGCTGGCATCTGAAAAAAAGCACGTTTGGGCGCCGACGGCAAATCAGACTCCAGAAGGTTAAACTACCTTCTCAGGTGCTAAAGACTTTCTACACCGGCACCATTGACAGCGTTCTGATGGGTAGCATCAAGGCCTGGTTCGGAAACAGCACCATGCAGGTCAGGCGAGCCCCTTCAGGGGGTGGTGCGTTCAGCTAAACGTACCATCCACACCGAGCTCGCTAACCTGCATGACATCTACAGCCCGCGGTGCAGGACCAGAGCCAGAAGGATTATGAAGGACCTCAGCCATCCCAACAATGGACTCTTTCCTTTGTTGCGGTCAGGGATATAATACATTTAAGATGTAATACTTTTATTATGAGGATGTAACAAAAGTCCAAAATGATATCTTAAATTAACAGTATGGTTTCATAAAAAAAAAAATTATTAATTGCCAGCTTATTAAATAGCCCTTGATCCAGCACACTGACATTACAAACTTCACATACCTCAAAAGAAAAAGAAAGAAAGAAAGACAGAGTTTTTGCACTCTTTTACATTTATGGATTTCTGGTGCTGCAGATATATATATTTTCACTTTATTGAACATATTTTTGAGTATTTTATATTTATTTAATACTTTACAAATGCCCAGTTGTATTTACTGTTAGATCAAGGAAAGTTATAATTTACCGACAGATAAAAAAGTTGCACTTTTCCAACAAAGTTGAGACAGTCAGCATCTTTACAGCAATACTTCTGATGAATAAGTGACACTTCAAGCTCCAGTGGGATACTGAATAATCTGATCCATGCAGTGAAATGAGCTAACAGAATTTTGTTCTATATTGAAGTAATAGTGGAGGTAAGACTACAATAAAGGGCAGAAATCAAGCAACCAATCAACACAACACCTGCCAAAAAGTGCTCTTTTCTCTCTGTAACCAAGTCTCTTTCCTGTAGAGCCTTTAGGAGGATTCACATCAACAGGGGTGAATACTGAGACACTTACACCTTTAATATTTTTATTGGTATTTTTCTGTTAAATTATATCAATAGATCAGCGTTTAATTCGTGTAAAATAATCAAAATCTGGATTTATATTTAAAAAAAAAATCTGTTTATCTGTTTTTTTAGGTTACATTCAGAATGTAGCTGCCAGATAAAATGCTGATAAAATATTCTATTTATTTTAAATGAATCTGTAAAATGTGTTTAAAACCTGATCAACCAGTGAACTAAAACTTCATTTATAGTGTTTATGGACTGACATCTATTTTTTTTTTTATTATTAAATCTATTTTTTTTTAGTATTTTCCTGTCAGTCTGACTCACAGATTCCCCATGTGAGACTGAATGTAATACCAATCTGCCAGCAACATCACCACCACTGTCATGTGATGCTGTGGGGTGGAGCTTCATGAACCTTCAAGATGTTCATTTCAAAAAGACCTCAGGAAATTTTCATTCAGATAAAAACTATTCATCATGTTCACTGTTCTATTCATTATTCTGTGGATGTCATTAGGTGAGTTATACATTGACTTAATTGTTAATTTAGTTATTAATTAGACACTAAATTGTGTTTTAATGCAAAAATCTAAGTGTTATGTAACTTTACTTGCTTGTTTAAAGGTTAAAAATGATTATGTTCTCTTCTCTATGACAGGTGACTCCATGGCAGATTCAATAGAGCCACTTTCCCCTCATAAATCTGTAGATGAAGGTGATGATGTTACTCTGTCCTGCAAATACAAAACAAGTGATCCAAGCCCCTACCTACACTGGTACAGACAACAACCAAAATCTAAACCTGTGTTCCTTCTTCTCATCAATCCAAGTGGATTTAAAACTAACCCCATGCCACTACGTCTGGATGCGGAAGTTGATAAAACTAATAAACAAGTGAATCTGATCATCTCCTCTGCTGCTGTATCAGACTCTGCTCTATACTACTGTGCTCTGGCGCCCACAGTGACAGGAAATCCAGCTGCACTGTACAAAAACCCTGACACAGTTTAGTTATTCTGCTAAACTACTTGTATGACTTTCAATCCTTATTTTACCAGATGTGTTCAGATGAAACTCTGTAGATTTATAAGAATGAGTATCTTATTACAAGCAATGTCTGTCAGCAAATCCAATTAATTACAGCATATTGAATGAACAACATGTTGCATATATACAGTGCCCTCCACAATTATTGGCACCCCTGTTTAAGATGTGGTCGTGGACTTCAAAAAATTCTCTTTTTTTTTTTTTAAACAACATAGAACCCAAATGCAAAAAATGATAAAAATCCAACCTTTTATTTAAGTACATTACTTTGGTGGTAAAAAAAATCACACATTTAGAAAAAAAAAAAAAAAAAACTTGAAATCATGTGTGCCACAATTATTGGCACCCCTGATGTTAATACTTTGTACAACCTCCTTTTGCCAACAAGACAGCACTTAATCTCCTCCTATAACATTTCACAAGATTGGAGAACACAGAGAGAGGGATTTTTGACCATTCTTCTTTGCACAATCTTTCTAGATCATCCAGTGTCCTGGGTCCTCTCTTATGCACTCTTCTCTTTAGCTCGCCCCACAGGTTTTCGATTGGGTTGAGGTCTGGGGACTGAGATGGCCATGGGAGGACCTTGAGTTTGTGACTGCTGAACCACTTTTGTGTAGATTTTGCCACATGTTTTGGATCATTATCCTGCTGAAAGACCCAATGACGACCCATCTTCAGCTTTCTGGCAGAGGCCATCAGGTTTTTATTTAAAATATCCTGGTACTTCAAAGCGTTCATAATGCCATGCACCCTAACAAGGTTCCCAGGGCCTTTGGAAGAGAAACAGGCCCACAGCATCACAGATCCTCCACCATACTTCACGGTGGGCATGAGGTGCTTTTCGGCATACTCATCTTTTGTTTTACGCCAGACCCACTTAGAGTGTTTGTTGCCAAAAAGCTCAATCTTAGTCTCATCTGACCAAAGCACACGATCCCAGTTGAAGTCCCAGTACCGCTTAGCAAACTCCAGACGTTTACGTTTGTGAGTGTTAGTGAGAAAAGGCTTTTTCCTTGCATGCCTCCCAAACAGTTAGTTGGCATGTAGAGAGCGTCTGATGGTTGTTTTGGAGACTCTGTGACCCCAAGATGCCACTCTTTGATGCAATTCTGTGACGGTGAGCTTGGGAAATTTTTTTACTTCTCTTACCATCCTCCTCACTGTGCGTTGTGGCAAGATAAACTTGGGACCTCTTCCAGCCTTGTTTGTCACTGTTCCAGTTGTTTTAAACTTCTTAATGATTCCTCTGACTGTAGATACCGGCAAGTTAAGGGGAGTGGTTATTTTCTTGTAGCCATTGCCTGACTTATGAAGGTCGACACGTGGCAAAGACAGGTTCTCTTGTCTTTGCCATGTTGACAAATGGGTAAGAGAATTAGGCCTCTGTGTCACGTCATATTTATACCCCAGGGAAACAGGAAATCATGAATTACTAATTAAAAGTCCCTAGATACCCTGACCAACCTTAGCAACTACAGAAAAATATATATATAAAAAAAATTTTTTTAGAGGAATTGTTAGGGGTGCCAATAATTGTGGCACACATGATTTCAAGTTTTTTTTTTTTTTTAAATGTGTAATTTTTTTTACCACCAAAGTAATGTACTTAAATGAAAGGTTGGATTTTTCTCTTTTTTTGCATTTGGGTTCTATGTTGTTTTAAAAAAAAGGAGAATTTTTAGAAGTTCACGACCACATCTTAAACAGGGGTGCCAATAATTGTGGAGGGCACTGTATTTGTATATAGCAATTATGTGGTTCCATTCTAAGTGAGATGCAGTGGGTTGTTTAGCAACACTGTTACTGATACTGTAAAGTGATGATCTGTACAGTGTTACACTACAACAGCAGCACTTCCTGGGTGTGGTCTTCTAGAGACGTGTTCCCTCATGTGTAAAGTTCAGCACATACAGCACTATTATACAGAATCCTCACAGAGCTGTGTTCAGAAATGACTCAACTCTACACCTTACTGTACATAGTGAGATACACAACACTGATTCTCACTGTAGTTACAGGTAATTCACTTTCTTTCAAATTATTAACTGTATTTATTTATATCCACTAATAAAAACTTTATACAACACTTTAAACAATTCATGTCTTAATTATTTTTCCTTACAGCAGGCGGTTTTGCAGATAAAATTGGACTGACAGACGCCAACATTGTCGGGAAAGAAAAAGGGACTGTTAAGCTGAAATGTTCGTATGAGTCAAGCAATGCATATGTTTATCTTTACTGGTACCGACAATATTCTAACAGTGCACCTCAGTTTTTACTGTATAAAGGTGTAAAGTCAGCAAGTGGTGCAGGTTACACTCCCAGTGGATCTCGATTCACAGAAGAAACAACCTCAGATGCTACTGAACTTATTATTAAAGACCTACAGATCTCAGATTCTGCTCTCTATCACTGCGCTCTAAGAGTAGTAGCAGCACAGTAATACAGAGTCACTGAACGACTGTACAAAAACATAATGTTTGAAGAAACCACAGAAGATGACAGATATTTCCTTTACCACCTTGTTATCAGTTAACCACAGACACATAGAAACAAATGTGGTTACATTCACAACTGTAATAAAAAGAACTGAAAAATAAAAGTAAACAGGTGAACATTCAACACAGTAAATTCAACATATTTTTGTTGGTCCAGAACATTAAACAAATTTATCATAACCATAGGGGGGAGTGTTACTGGTGCACAATATGTGGAATTGTAATAATTTGAAAGTATTTGTTAATTATGCACTATATACTGTACAACTGCATGTTGCATGTTAAGAGAAAACACTTTGATGAACAGATGTGAGTTTTATTCATACAAATACAAAGAAAAATCTCACTTGAATTTTCTTTTTGTTTTATGACAATTTCTGATTGTGCACAAATATGATGAAACATAATAATTTAAACATTGTACATTTTTACTTTTCAGTTTTGATTTAAGATTTCAAAATGCATTTATCCAGACTGCTTACACAATAAATTGACTGTAACTGTGTATATATTTCTGCTTTATGCTCTGTTTTACTGAGAGAAGCTTCAGATCCTCCACAATCCTGACCAGGAAGATGTATGATTGAATGTAAGTATGTATACTGTATATATATATGATTCTGAAAGTGTGTCCAGGATAAAGTGGTTACTGAAAATGAATGATGGTAAAAGTGTATAGTAAAGTGGACTAATCAGGAACTAATAATGCGCAAACCTTAAACTAAAGCTGGAGTGATGATGATTCATGTGTTAATAACAGACGCCTCACCTACCTGTTAATATGTTTTATTATATGATGCATTAATTTACACCTTAAAATACACCTTCATAAATATAAAAGAAGCTTTTATGTTTTTAATGATGATTTAAATTAAAACTGCAACATTTTATAAAATTTATAATGTAGAATCTGCAGCTGTAGTGGTGCTGGTTTACTGCTGTTCCTGAATTACATCATTAACTTCTTCAAGCAGTACATTTTCAGGGTGAGAGACACAATCATGTAAAACTGCTGTCAACTATAAACACCAGATTTTGATCATTACATACATTAGTTCCTGATTGATACATTTCATGATTATTATTCTTATGTAGTCATGAGCAAAACTTCTGTGCTCATATAATATGTTATATGTAATTAGACACCTCTAAATTCCCGTAAAACCAAATGATATTCAATACATTAACTGAACACAAATGATATTCAGGTTCAGACATTGACGATTTGACAATAATTGTTGTAGATTTATCAGTGTAGGAAACAGATTTATGTTGTTTAGATTTAAGAAATTAAGCCAAACATGATTGTAGCCATTTTATTGCATCATTAGATAATTGGTTACCACAGCGAGTGATGTCATCACTGTGTAAGGTATGTTTAACTGCAATACGATTCTAAATTTAAATCAAAGCAAACATTCTGGACACGTTCAGCACTTGTAGAGAATGTTGATCCTCTTAATGTCAATACTGGAAAGCTCTTGTCTCTGTCCAATCATCACAGAAGGATCAGGAGTGGGGGTGATGGTGTCCAGACCATTGATGGAGAACGCTGTGTTTCCATAGTGCATCACAGAGGAGTAGTCGTACGTCGTGTTGAGGTTATTGGTGTTCATCAAATTAAAATTAGACTTTGTTGCTGGGTCGATGTTTTGCCAGTTGATGGTTACATATTTATCACGGTCGCTTCGAACGTGCTCGTGGTAGAAACCGAGTGCATGGTTCAACTCGTGCTCGACAACGCCGTAGTAAACACAGCTCAACCTGCTGAGAGAGACTACCTGAGAACCACCTGTTTTGCCCACATAAGAGTAGCAGCTGAGACAAAAGAGAGCAGATGTGAAGAACTGACTGACACTAATGTCAACATACAAGAAGAGAATTCATAGAGTATAAAGAACGTCAACGTCATAACAAGCATGTATAGGGAATGTTAAACAAGTTATTGGAGCTCACCCATCATTGTTCTTGATGCTGATGTAGTCAGTTTCATTTTTTCTGGGAACAAAACGAATGCAGGTTTTGTTGTGGAAACTCGCCATTGCATTGGCAATTACAGTCGTATCAGAAGAAGCTGTAAAGAAAATGGCCAATGCATTAATAAGAAATAAGTAAAGATGTGATGTACCTGAGTAATGTGAAATAAACGATATATTACTTACAGAAATCTGAGCTCAATGTGTAAGGAACCTTCACCAAGCCATTTGAAGACTTTTTCCAAAAACAGTTGTTGTAGAGGCAGACCAGAGCGTTCCTGCTGCTTTTTGCGAGTATGTCTCCCTCCAGCAGCAGTTCACTGGATCCTTCATACAGAGAAACAAAAAGGAATAACCTGCTGATGATTCAGAAGGAAATACAGTTCAAATACAGTTCTTGCCGATAAATCTTTGGCCACTTGAATTTCTGTCACTGATGCACACAACATTGAATCAAAAGAAATCATAAAAATCATCTTAGAGCAGGTTCTATTCTCAACTTTACATAGCAGTAATGATGCTGGTCAAGTGTGGTTGAGATCAGCAAATTATCAGACCTTTGTTGATGGTGAGAATCCTAGTTGTGATGTCTTCCCCGTCAGGTTGGCTGAGATAGAGAGCTTGCGAGAAGCCAAGCAGCAGGGCTAGAATGGAGAGAGAAGCTCTGGACTCCATGATGGTTCAGTGTGTAGAGATGATCTGGATGCTTCTTTACCATTGCTGGATGACTGCATACTGCCATAACTGACTTTTTATACACATGGACACACATCAAAACAACATGGTGTAGAATTTTAGGAATTAATGGAAGGCATTAGAGTTCATTGTCTAGTGTGTGGAACTAAAGGGTGGACCCTCTGAACAAGACTTACTTTAATACTGTACTGAAGCTGTGCTGGATTCAGGAGAGATTTGCTTAGAGATTCTGTACTAATGGATGGAGTGTAGCTCTCAATGTTTGTTTATTGGTCTATGTTTCAGTGTAAATTCCTAGGGAGTGACTTGTGTATGTTTAAGACTTACTGTTTAAGTCAAGGTAAACAACCTGAAAATCTTACAACGTCTTTTTGGACTAATTCTCCATGTGTACAAGGAGAGAAATGTAACCTCTATTAAATGAAGGGAATGAAGATGAATCTTTATATAGAACAGGTTGATTTTTTTTTTGTATCTACTTTGATATGCATCTGATGTATTTTACTATACAGAAGCAGGACCTGCACATTATATTTATTTACATATCCAGTAAATTGATCAGGTGGAGTCAGTTGGAGTTGCTGCTTTGGCTGGAACAGAATCTGTGAATGCATCTATAATGGAATCTGTAGAATTACTGGCCATATTCAGCTCTTCTGTCTTGTGAACTATTCATGATGTGAAGCTATACCCTTTTCCTTCTTTATCATATTTATTTTTCTTTAACAAATACAGTAACACATCTCTTTTTTCTTACAGATGCTTCTCTGATGTGGGCAGAACACTTGGTGTTCTGGTGGTCAGTCTCAGCAGATGTGGTTGTGTTTACTATGTTATTGTACCATGGTAAGATCAGATAATGATTCCAAAAAACAAATAGTAGGATTTTCAGGCTGTTTATCATGAGTTAAACTTTAAGCCCTTTAAATATACAAACCACTCCCTAAAAAGAGCAACAACTTAAACTGATTTCAGCTGATTATTCAATTCACCTGGATTCTCAGAACTTATGGATAAAAATCTAACTATGTATATTCTCTATATTAAGATCAATATTGATTGATTTAAATTGCAGAGTCGGGATTTTCTGCTTTTAGAGACATTTTACATTGTATTATTTGTTTTTAATGGTTGTTCACAGACAGGACCGATCGTGACTGTTATTTAACAATCAACTTGGGCAACATTGACCCAGCAATGTATTATCATTCTAACTCAGAGAGCAAGCAGCTGACATTGGCATCTTGAGCATCAACTCACTCTCTATCTGCTGGATTTGTTTAGAATGTTTGACTTGATTTATCTTTTCTGTGACATTGTATAACTGGTAATGGTACAGGATACACTTGGAGCTGTGCTAACAAAATATGGAATCATGCAATGAAATGGCTGAAATAATTGTTTTGTTTAGACTTCTTCTTCTTCCAGCTGCTCCCGTTAGAGATCATGCATCTCCATACCCCCTGTCTTGTACACCTGCCTCTTTTAAACCAAGTACCTGCATATCTTCCCTTACCACATCCATAAACCTCCTTTTGGTCTTCCTCTTTTCCCCCTTCCTGGTGGCTCCATCCTCAGCATTCTCCTACACGACACCCCATGTCCCTCCTAGACATGTCCAAACCATCTCAATCGGGTCTTTCTTACTTTTCCCCCAAATGACCTACATGGACGGTCCCTCTAATAAACACATTTCTAATCCTGTCCATACTCATCACTCGTCAGGTGGATGACTTTAGGTACCTGGCGTCAAAAGTGCAAAGTTCGTTGATTCTTGATCTGCATATTTGATTTGGCACATGTATTACGCCAAATGCCCTTCCTAACGCAACCCTCCTCATTGATCTAAAGTGCACTGGCTTGTGCAACCCTAATGATGGGGTTTTTGAAATAATGCTGTAACATAACAAAATGTGTAAAAAGTGAAGTGCTGTGAATTCTTTTCATATTCTTTTATATTTAATGGTGCACTAATCGAAATAAAAGATATAAGATTTCATACTTCCTGTATATCTTAAATGACAGGTGTCTCGTGCAATGATCGGTAAGAGTTCCATTCACTAACTATACCTACTTTTTCCGGTTTGTCTGAATTGTCCTTGTGTTTTCAGATTTGTTCGTTTTTTCTATATGTAATAAGTAGATTGACAGCTATAATTACAACAAATGATGTAAAGAAAGGAGATTAGCTAAGATAAGAATAGTTTCTGTACTAGTTTGGACACAAATTACAAATATATACATTAGAGCTAAGTTCAGTCTGGAGTTCATACTCGGTCTGGGGCTAATGGCAGCCATGTTTTTGTGGCATTTGCTGTTTGCGACCTCATTTAATTTTAATTTCAACTTATTCCAACAATAAAGCACGCTTTTATTTTGTTTTATTTTAATAATAAAAAAATTAAGGTGACTATTTTCAAGGGTTAAACCGTACTTTGCCCTCAGGGATACAGTACTTAGCGCCCCCTGGTGACAAATCCACTCAAGAACAGTGTAAAAGGTGGAGCTCCACAGGCTTCTATAGTAAACTGCACTCATTCCTTTTTTTTCTTTCAGCAGCTTCCATCTCCATCATGCTGCTTTTTCTACTGTTTCTACTAGTGCTTCTTCTATGTAAGTTCATCTCAATATCATTTCTAAATAAGTATAAAAGAGCTGCTTTAAGTACTAAAAGTTAATTCACAGAAATCTGGTCTTTATAATAACCTTAAAAATGTTTTACAGAAGAAAGTGGGTTCTTCATAGATCATCTTGTGTTACATTTATCCTGTGTATCTTTTTAAAGGCTTTATTAGATTGAAACTGTAAAGAAATGTTAAAGTATAAGAAACAAAACTGTTTTAGATTATAAGAATGTATGTGAAATAATATATATGATTATAATTTTCTGAAATGAATGTCCTCTTCAGGTGAGAGCACACAGGACAGCATTACTCCCACATCTTCTGCTGTCTATGCTAAAGAGGAGCAAGCAGTTACACTCTCCTGTGTTTATGAATACACTCTTACTATGAACAATATACAGTGGTATCGACAAAATTCCAACACTGCACCAGATTTCCTCGTTCTCCTGACGGAATCAGGAGCAAATCAGACAGCGAAAACTCCTCATCCTCATATGTCTGCTAAGATTTATAAGAGCGTGAAGCGTGTGGATTTGGAGATCTTCTCTGCTTCAGTATCAGACTCTGCATTGTACTACTGCATCCTGCAGCCCACAGTGACAGGAAACTCAAATACACTGTACAAAAACTACTTCATATGAGAAAAAGAGAATTGTTTTACTTTTCCCCAGTAGGGGGAGCTGTCTGACTTTTTATTCCAACTACATTTTCCTTTTTCAATTTCCACTCTTTGGTGTTGCTTTGAATGTTTATGATGTCTGTGCTTGAATTTATTACATGTGTAAACTTTACCTTCCAATCTCAAAGTCTACTTCAACTCTGTCTATAAATAACAGAGATTTTATTTATTTATTTTATCCGAGATTCAATAAAAGTGGTATACAAACTGAACATAGTGTATTATTTTGTTTGAAATATTGAATGTGTGCTAAAAACTACACAAAATAGGGGATTATTAATATATACCACTATTTGTATTATACAACTTTACAATTTAAGCAATTTTTGACACATTAATATAAATACGTTAAAATTCCAAAAATAAAAAATCTATTTATCACATGAATAAATAAATTGTCTATATGCCCATGGTCTCTAAGAACTTTATTAATGGGAAAAATTAATAAAAAAAAAATGTTTGTATGGTAAACAAAAATATGAGTTAAGATGTCTATGAATAAATATGAGTGGGCGGAGCTACATGTGGAGACATCAGAGACAATCTCACATACACAACCCTGACATTTATTTCTAAAGCTGGAGGTCTGAACTAAACACTCAGAATCACAATGTTA
This sequence comes from Silurus lanzhouensis, assembly GCA_039877035.1. Lineage (NCBI taxonomy): Eukaryota > Metazoa > Chordata > Actinopteri > Siluriformes > Siluridae > Silurus > Silurus lanzhouensis. The sequence continues at coordinate 16,896 of JBCEWE010001873.1, forward strand.
CTCCTCTTCTTACTTTTCTTCACTATTGCTGATATTGGTAAGTTTTATATTACATGTGAAATTATAATTTTTTAATGAACAGAAACCACTTAAATGTATTATTTAAAAAATGGTCATGAAATTATTGTATGTTTTTTTTTTAATAGTAGAATCTGCTGATTACATCATTAAACCAAAAGAAACCACTTTATCTGTAACTGAAGGCAGCAACATCACACTGTCCTGCACATATACTGGATCAGTTAACACACTTCACTGGTATCAACAAAAACCTGGATCAAGACCAGAGTTTCTGCTGCTGATCTATGAAAGCACTAATCATGTCATAGAAGCTCAACCACCTCATCCACGATTGTCCATAAAACTTGATAAAATTAGTAAGAAAGTGGATCTGATCATCTCCTCTGCTGCTGTATCAGACTCTGATCTATACTACTGTGCTCTGGCGCCCACAGTGACAGGAAATCCAGCTGCACTGTACAAAAACCTTTACACAGTTTTATTACACTGAAGGCAAATAATTTCTAAATTTCAATCATTTGCAGCTCTACAATCTTGTATTCTTGTATTTCCAGTCACTTATATGTATTCCCTTCTAATAATGACTGTAATAAAACGTTGATTTGATATATATTGATAATTGGTCTATTTTGGATTATACAAGAGCAGCAACAGTATTAACAAACAGTTATTAATCATTGGTGGAAAAATTAATCCATTCATCCGTTCATTAATTCATTTTCAGTAGCCACACACAGTGATTCAGACCTAGTAGCAGTTTAGAGTAGCTTTAGTCCAACTACTGGCATGTGTTTGCAGGGAAACATATAAAATGTATTATAAAACATCCCTTGTTTAAAATAGATACTTTTGCACATTTAAAATTCAGATATATTATTAGATTTTAAATATAAGATGTATTAGATGTTTAATATATTTCTGTAAAACTGCTTTGTGAAGATGGCAATTGCTAAAAGCTCTTTACAAATGAACGTGACAAATTAAATTGAAGAAAACTACAGAAGAAACATAAGCAGGGAGAAAACTGAGGGTCTGGTGATGCCTTTGGATTTCAGACTTCATGCAGTTATGAGAGCAAAGGATTTGAATTCTTATATTAAAAATGCTGATATAATTTATAATTGTTTTAGTTAATAAATGTATTTATTAACTAACTGTGTTACAGTTTTTCTCAAGGGGAAACACCAGATGGCGCTGTCAGTTATCTTATTGTGGGCCAAATCATAGCGCTTCATACAACTCTGTTCACATCCTCCAGAGATACTGATGACTTTTTCATGAATTTCTTAATATTCTCTGTAATATTGTTTGTCTCCTGCATGGAAAAGCACATGATGGTGCAGTAAATAAAATGGGATGAGAGTCTGTTGTAATGGAGGTTTAACTCTAAACACTTCTAACTTTACTTGTGTACACAATGTTTATGTTTAAATTACATCCAACATTAATGGAATCAGATACAAAACTTTCACTCATCAGTTTTAATAAAATGTCATCTGCTTTTATCAACTGTAAGTCACTTTGGATAAAAGTGTAGATGTAATGCACAAGGAGGAAGAAAGATGAGTAATATAAATAAAACACAGTTTACTGCATACTACATTTGCAATAAACAAAATAATTATAAATATATAAATATGAGTCTGAATGTAAAGTCTGGATGCATCAGTATCTCAGCAATCTGACAGTCACACTAGTGACACCATCATGTGATGCTGTGGGGTGGAGCTTCATAAACCTTTATGAGATTAACATATTAGAGTACAGAAAGAATATTTTCATTCAGCAAACACCATCATCATGTTCACTGTTATATTCATGTGTCTGTGGCTTTCACTGGGTGAGTTACACACTGACTTTTTGTCATTGCAGAAATGTGTTAAAGTCGTTATTAATAAATGTGTAGTGATGAGAAAATGTATGAATAAATAAAGTCATGTCAAATGTAAATCTGGTTTAATTATTCCAAGAAAACATTATGTTCTCTTCTCTATGACAGGTGACTCCATGGCAGATTCAATAGAGACACTTCTTACTCATAAAGTTGTAGATGAAGGTGATGATGTTACTCTGTCCTGCAGATACAAAACAACCAATACTGCATACACCTACCTGCACTGGTACCGACAACATCTGAAATCTAGACCCAAGTTCCTTCTTTCTATTACACAAAGTGGAGATCTAAGTCAGAACAAACCCCCAAGAATGTCTGCTACTATTAATGGAAATAAAGTGGATCTGATCATCTCCTCTGCTGCTGTATCAGACTCTGATCTATACTACTGTGCTCTGGTGCCCACAGTGACAGGAAATCCAGCTGCACTGTACAAAAACCTTCCCATTGTTATGTTATATTTAGACTGCCAACAGGGGAGACAGTGGCTTAGTTGTTTGTATGTTTGCTTCACACCTTTGATATTATTGGTTTTGTATCTCACCTTACTGTTTGTGCTGAATTTGCATGATTTAGCCATGCTTTAGAGGTTTTCTCCACCAGTCAAAAAACATGCCTTGTTGACTAATTTTCATGTCCATATGATGTGCAGTATGTGAATGTGTGTGTGAGTGTGTATAATTTAAAGATTTATTCAGGAAGTTTATGATGTGTGTTAATTTTCTGAACAAATCTCTAAAATAACTCTGTATTATCTACATTTTATATTTACTTAAATTTTTTTTTATTAAAAAAATAAATAAAAAAGGAGTCACATGCTGCACTTATCACCCACATCTGTTTCCTGTTTCACCTAATTAGTGTTGTCTGGATGTTCTCATCTGCTTGTTGTCATTGTTCTCATTAAGTTTGTGGATTTCATGTCTATGTTTCATATAATTAACTGTTTGTTGTGTTTTCTCAAATAATTCGATTTTCTCCATGAAGCAAAATATCATGTGTTTGTTATGATCTTTATTTAGTGATAATGATTTAAATACCCTCAAATCTCATGAAAATGTGATAAAACGAATCGCTATTGTGGTTCATATATTGTTGATGAAAAAATAATTTTACTGTATTGTTTGTAAAATGTTTAAAAAAATAATTAATTTAATCCATTTTGGAAGCGCTGTGAATACTTTCACTGTACAGTATATAGATGATTGGATTGAGCAAAAGACACAAATAGAAGCTGTTTATTGATTATTAATAAATCCCAGTGTGGAGTCTGGCGGTGTTTCCCACTTTTCACACTGTTTTATTGTGAATAAAATATGGCTTTATGTGATTTGTGGCAAAAGTACACACATCCATTACTTAAGTAGAAGTACAGATACTCATGTTTTCAAATACTCGGGTAAAAGTTAAAGTACTGATATACCTTTTTACTTAAGTGAAAGTAAAGAAGTCTTGGCTCGGACATGTACTTAAGTAAAAAGTAGTTATTATGGACCTCACATCATATTAATATTAGACAGACAGACAGACAGACAGACAGACAGACAGATAGATAGATAGATAGATAGATAGATAGATAGATAGATAGATAGATAGATAGATAGATAGATAGAACGAACATTGTCATTGCATAGTACAGGTACACAGCAACGAAATGCAGTTTGGCATCTACCAGAAGTGCAAAAAGTAGCAATCGTGCAAAAAATGCAGATAAATATGTAGCATATGTACAGCATGTGATATATGTAAGCATATGTACAGTGATTAAATATAAAGGCTATAACAGTGCAGAGACGTGTGGACATCATTAATGTTTGCTATGTTTCCACACGGACAGTTAATGAGGTGATACCGGAGAAACTGCACCGCGTCAAGTCAAGTCAAACTTTTATATACTGCATATATTGTTTTTATCTGTATGATCAATAAAGACACATATATATATATATATATAATTCGAGCTTCTTGACTTGAAGAGGTGCACTTTCTCCGGTATCACCTCGTTAGCTGTCCGTGTATTTATATATATATATATACAGTGGAACCCGGTTATGTCGATGTCCTAGGGGGTCGCCAAAAAGCATCGAGGTAACCGATGATCGAGATAAACGAAAATCAAAATGGCGGCAGTATATTAACGTGCTTGAAATATCTTTATTTTCATGATGTGCGTTAATAAAGAGAATGTGCATGCTTGTGTTTTTGGATTTTTTTTTACACAACAGCATTGCCGCGATTTGTTTGATGAAGGCATGCTATAAAAATTTACATACATGTTTGTTAACTGTCAGGAATCCACCTGCCACGCCCCCTTCGGCCCCCTTCAGCGTGTCAGGTGTTTTCTCGGCCGCTTTCTCTGAAGCTCCAGGCTTCAATCGTGCACATATGGTGCTTGTTTATTATCACCAGCTACTATTTAAATTTCCACACTCTCACTGTCTGTTATTGTTGGTATATGTTGGTTCATGGCGGTCGTTGTTATCGCTCATGCGTATCCCGGTACGTGCCCTCCCACCGGCACTCTCTCAACGGCTGCGCTTTTCTTCCCAAAGCGCATCGCAGATTCCCCCCCGATCCTGCCGGTGTTCATTCTATGCTTTTGCTGCTCATTCCACGTTCCGCGCCGCACTCCTACCAAGCGCGGCTTTGGCCTCCCGTTCATCGCATAACATTCAACAACAAAAGGCATATGTGCACTACAGCAGAGATTCACCAGTATACAATACAACAACTGTAGCATCTGTAAGGTTTGATTTTTCCGCCACTTTTGCGAGTTCATCTGCGGCTGCACAGTGCCGACCGACATAACTGACGTTAAATGGCAAATTTTCCCCCCTTGTGCTCGAGATATCAGGGTTCGGCGACATAACATATATATATATATATATATTATATAATTATATATGTTATGTCGCCGATATATATTACAGATTTGAATGATCAGATTATCTGTACGATCAATAAAGACATATATATATATATATTTGATCGTACAGATAAAAACAATACATCATTCAAATCTGTAATATGTCTAAAACGTCTTACAGGTGTAACAGGTGTAATATAGATAATTGCCATTAAGAAATCAGTTATATTAGGGCAAAAGACATTTCTTAAACATTTAAAATGCTTAATAACTTTTGAGAACAATAAGATGATCGACTACATTTTGAGCACAAGGCTGAACACTTTCCAGTCGCACTTCTCTACACTGCTTTGGAATCTGCCTTCGCCTTCAGGATGTAACTATCATTCGTGTATATAAGGTTGAGGGTGTGGGCTGCACACCGGTTATGTGGA
>JBCEWE010001882.1:0-22108 GCA_039877035.1 Silurus lanzhouensis
CTGAGAAATCTGGACTGTACTGTGGATGATGGACGTGTACGAAGCGTTCCTGAGATTTGGGACTGTCCTCACTGCACACATTATTTATAACTACTGATCCTTACAATTTTCTTCTTTCTCAGTAACTTGGGGTTTCCTCCCCGTACTCAGCTGGAGTACTTCTGAATGTGGAGAGCTCTGATATTGTGAACCTCTAACATGTTTGATGTGCGTTCTTTGCTTTGTGTTTCTGCTCGCTGTCCCGTACAGGTCATGATGGAGAATGGACGCTCAAAAGGCATCGGGTATGTGACGTTTTCATCTCCTGATGAGGCTCGAGTAGACGTCATGGAGATGAACGACAGGGTGCTGGGCAGCAGGACTGTGTACTAAAGTCCCTCTCAGACCACCCAGGGACGAAGTCACGGCATGAAGGTAGAAACCATCTCGCCTTCAAAACCCTGCCCAGACCCAAGACCCAACACCAACAAGAACATCCATCCACAGAGTGAGTCAAAGCCGTCCGATTAGTTTTGTGTTAAGTGCCTTTAAAGATTTAAAACAGAAGAGAACTATTATTGTTAGCAAAATTTACCTTCTAATTAGATGCTAACATGAGGTGATTGTCTGCATCTACAGATGTTCCAGTTGCAGATCCTGGAAAAGAAAACCAGCAGCAGTGGAACAGACGATTCACACCGCAGCCTCTCAGACTGGACACACAGGAACTATTCTGATTCTATTTCCAGTGTGTTTTATAGAGACTTTCATTATCTGGAGCAGGTTTTGGTCACAGCTGTGTTTGTTTCAAATAAAAGTGCTTCATTGTTCATTCACCAGTGAGACCAACACGTTGATAATTAAAGAACACAGCTGTCCGGTTTATATTATGGGATACAGACAGTGCTTGTTATTTCTCATGGTTTTCTCCATGAGAGTGGTGTACTGCTCATGTTTTTGCTTTCTGTATCTCCTCACTCCTACAGGTGGTACTGCACAATGGACGGTGCAAAGGCTTAGGATTTGTCTGATATTCCTCTCTGGATGAAGACACTAATGCCATCAGAAAGTTGAATGGAAAGCTGGTGAGCAGCAGGTCACTGTGTATCACTATGGCTGAGCAGTGGACAGGGAGCAGCCGCCCCACCAAGCCCTACCTCCATCCATCCAGGAACATGCAGTGGTTCCATCTACAGCGTAAGTCACACTGTCCTCATAATGTCCTACAAAACTTTACTAAACACACACTGTGTACCAGTCAAACACACACATTATGTAAAGTAACACATCGCTGTTTTTCTCTTTCAAGTCATCGTGCTGTTGGTCTGTTCCACTGGATTCATCATTTTATTTATTTTGCTTTTAATTGTTATTTCTTTCTCTTTTTTTACAGAAATAGTTTTATTACTGTCAATAAATATGTAAATAACTAACAGTAGTGAAGGTGTTTCATTATTGATCTTCCATAAAATTTATTCATTTATGATTCTGCAACATTCAGCACATGCGCAGGAGAGCACAGATGTGACGTTGCAGAAGAAGGCCGGGCTTCAATGTGTGACGTCACAGTGGGACAAGTTCTGTATAAGTCAGACCACTCAGTATTTCTTAATTAATCTCTTAATCTGATAAAGGAGAAGAGAACACCAGAGACAGAAGAGAAAGACATTCTGGTACAGATGGTACAAGAGCTGGAGGCTACTTTGGCCTCTGAGCGAAAGGACCGGGGAACAGGAGATAAATGAGAGAAACGCCACACACCTCCAGAACATCACTAAGCTTCTGTCTTCACTGCAACTTCATGAGGAACAAGAGAAAATTGTAGAAAAGTGAGAGAGAAAGCTGGGCAAGAGAACAAAAACAACTGCAGGAACGTGTTGCTCAGCTTGAGGCCACATTAAAAAGAGAGAAGGGAAAGAAGGCAAAACTTGACATGGAAGAGAGGAACAAGTTACAGCTCCAGACCATCACGGAGCTTCAGGATTCCCTGATTTACTGTAAAGAAGAGCAGAAAACTGCAAAGAATGAGAGAGAGATTTTGATTAGAGAACGAAGACAACTGGTGGAACAAGTCGCTCAGCTGCAGGCCGTTCTTAAATATGAGAGAAATTATTGTGAGAAGAAAAGAAAGAAGGAAAAGCGAGTCATAAAGACGAGTAATAACTTACAGCATAAGACCACCAGGGTGCACCAGGATTCCCTGAATCACTCTGAGGAAAAGAAGTGTGCAGATCATGAGAGCGATCAATTGAGGAGCGTCAGAGAGCGACTGGAGCAACGTCTTGCTCAGCTGGAGGCCACTTTGAATTTTGAACAAAATAAATTTGAAAAGGAAAAAGAGATGATCAAACTAGACATGGAGGAGATGACCACCAGACACTTTCAAACCATCAAAGAGCTGCAGGATTCCCTGAATCATTGTGAGGAAGAGAAAAATGATTTAATGAGAGACAGAGAGCGACTGAAGAACGTGTTGCTCAGCTGGAGGAGACTTTGAAATTTGTACAAAATAAATTTGAGAAAGAAAAAGAGAAGGCCACACTAGACATGGAGGAGATATCATCAGACAGTTCCAAACCACCAGGATCTGCAGGATTCCCTGAATCATTGTGAGGAAGAGAAAATTAATTTAATGAGAGACAGAGAGCGACTGGAGAAACGTGTTGCTCAGCTGGAGGAGACCTTTGAAATTTGTACAAAATAAATTTGAGAAAGAAAAAGAGAAGCCACACTAGACATGGAGGAGATGATCATCAGACAGTTCCAAACCACCAGGATCTGCAGGATTCCTGAATCATTGTGAGGAAGAGAAAATGAATTTAATGAGAGACAGAAAGCGACTGGAGGAACGTGTTGCTCAGCTGGAGGAGACTTTGGAATTTGTACAAAATAAATTTCCGAAAGAAACGGAGAAGTCCAAACCAGGCATGGATGAGATGATCCCCTTACAGCGCCAAACCACCAGAGAGCTGCAGGATTCCCTGAACCACTGTGAAGAAGAGAAGAAGATTGCAAAGCATGAAAGAGAATATTTAATGAGAGCCGAGGACGACTGGAGGAACGTGTTGCTCAGCTGGAGGCCACTTTGGAATTTAAACAAAATAAATTTAAGAAAGAAAAAGAGAAGGCCAAACTAGACATGGAGGAGATGATCACCTCACAGCTCCAAACCACTAGAGATCTCCAGAACTCCCTGATTACTGTGAAGAAGAGAAGAAGATTGCAAAGCATGAGAGAAATAATTTAATGAGAGACCGAGAGCGACTGGAGAACATGTTGCTCAGCTGGAGGAAACTTTAAAATTTGAGCAATATAAATTCAGGAAAGAAAAAAAGAAGACCAAATTAGACATTGAGGAGATGATCACCTCACAGCTTCAAACCACCAGAGATCTTCAGGATTCCCTGATTCACTGTGAGGAAGAGAAGAAGACTGCAAAGGATGAGAGAGATCATTTGATGAGAGACAGAGAGCGACTGGAGGAACGTGTTGCTCTGCTGGAGGAAACTTTGGAATCTGAGAGAAATAAATGGAAGGAAAAACTAAAGGCCAAACAACAGCTCAATCAATTAATACACAACTTCTTCAATAATTTATTAAGAACAGGAAATGGCAGCAGTGGAGCGCAAAATATCTGCAAAGTTCTGGGCAGGTTTAGATTCAGCATGTGAGCACGTTATACATAGATATATTTTGTACTTTATTATATCTTTATTGATATAAAACCCACCACACCACCGTCAACAAACCTGAGTGAACGTGTGAATGTGAGGGGACGACAGCATACAAATATCCCAGTTCACCAAACACTCTATATCCATGATCCCTCCAGATCTGCGTCTTTACCTAAAAATAAATCTACTGATCAAAGACTTGACTAAATAAATACGTGTTTAACCTCGACTTGAACACTGAGACTGTGTCCGAGTCCCGAACACTGATTGGAAGGCTGTTCCATAACTGTGGGGCTTTATAAGAGAAAGATCTGCCCCCTGCTGTAGTCTTCATTATTTGAGGAACCAACAGATAGCCTGCACCTTTGATCTAAGTAGGCGTGGAGGATCATACTGGTACAGAAGTTCACTCATGCATTATACGTCAGTAGTAGTATTTTATAATCAATGCGAGATTTGATTGGGAGCCAGTGTAGATTGATTAAAACAGGAGTGATGTGGTCATATTTCCTAGATCTAGTGAGGACCCTTGCTGCTGCATTCTGAACTAACTGCAGCTTATTTATGCACTTACTCGCACACCCAGACAGTAAAGCGTTACAGTAGTCCAATCTAGAAGTAACAAAAGCATCAACTAGTTTTTCTGCATCCTGTAATGACATCATATTTCTAATTTTAGCAATATTTCTAAGGTGAAAGAAGGCGATCCTGGTGATATTATTCACGTGAGACTCAAAGGAAAGACTCGGGTCAATAATCACACCAAGGTCTTTGACTGCTCTACATGCTGAAACAGAAACACCATCCAGAGATGCTACGGAATTGGAAAGTTTGCTTCTAGCTGCATGTGGTCCTAGTAAAAGTACTTCCATCTTATCTGAGTTGAGCAGAAGAAAGTTATTAAGCATCCACTGTCTAATGCCCTTTACACATTTCTCAACATTGTTAAGCTGATCTCTCTCATCTGGCTTTGCTGAAATATACAGCTGTGTGTCATCAGCATAGCAATGGAAGCGAATCCCATGTTTATGAATGATTTCACCAAGAGGCAGCATATATAAAGAGAAAAGCAGAGGGCCTAAGACAGATCCTTGAGGAACACCAAACTTTACCTCATAGAGTGTGGAGAACTCACCATTTACATCAACAAACTGATAGCGATCAGTCAAATAAGACCTGAGCCAGGAGAGAGCTGTTCCCTTTATTCCAACAACGTTCTCAAGTCCAGCAAGCAGGAGATTATGATCACTTGTGTCAAAAGCTGCACTAAGGTCGAGCAAAACAAGTAAAGAGACAAAACCCTGATCAGAGGCCAATAACAGGTCATTTACCACCTTAACTAGCGCCGTCTCTGTGCTATGATGAGGCCGAAATCCTGACTGATACATTTCAAAAATGTTATTCGTAAGTAGGTGTGAGCATAACTGCTGTGTTGCGGCTTTCTTGGCCAGGGAGATACCTCTTTTATAGAATTAATAAAATATTATACTGTCTTCTGTTTGCTATCAAGAGAACAGCCTGCAATCTGGAGATAAAAATGGAGGAAAACTAAATTGGAGGTATTTAGAATTGCGTATAAAGACAGTATGCTCAGATACAGACAGGCGCTAAAAGCTGCTAGAGCTGAACACCTGAGCAAACTCATAGAAAATAACAAACACAATCCCAGGTTCCTTTCAGTACCGTAGCTAAATTACTGTAACTACAAATCAGGGATCTGAAAAATGTGTTCCATCACAGTTTAGCAGTGAGGATTTTATAAATCTCTTTACTGAAAAAATAGATAACATTTAAAAAAACAATTTTGGTGGTCTGAGACTATCTCCTGACACAATCTCACATAAAACTCCACAACTACACTGTTTTACATGTACAGGACAGGAAGAGCTGTATAATGTTATTACCAAAGCTAAATCAACATCATGTCAGTTAGATCCAATTCCAACTAATCTATTGAAGGAACTGTTATATCCAGCTGGTGAACCTCTTCTGAATATTAATTACTCCTCACTATCTTTAGGTCACGTCCCTAAACCCCTCAAGTTAGCAGTTATTAAGCCCCTCATAAAAAACCTAATCTGGATGCAAACACGCTATCGAATTACAGACCAATTTCAAATCTGCCATTTATGTCTAAGATTTTATGTCTAAGATCTGTCGCTGCCCAGTTCTGTTTCTACCTGCAAGAGAACAAAATCTTTGAAGAGTTTGTTAGGTTTTAGGCCCCATCATAGCACAGAAACTGCTCTAGTTAAAATCACTAATGACCTGTTTTTAGCTTCAGACCAAGGCTTCATCTCGCTGTTAGTTTTACTAGATCTTAGTGCTGCATTCGACACTATAGATCATGATCTCCTCCTAGATCGCTTACAGAATTACATCGGCATTCAGGGACAGGCATTAAGCTGGTTTAAATCCTACCTGTCTGACCGATACCATAAATTAATTAATGGTAAACTATTAATGAATTAAAAGACTGGATGACCCAGAACTTTTTACTATTAAATTCTGATAAGATGGAGATTTTGTTTATTGGCCTAAAATTAAGTACACGGAAGCTCCAGCATTTTAACCTGCATTTAAACGGATGTTCTGTAACCACTAGTTCAATGGTAAAAGACCTGGGTGTTATTTTAGACAGCAACTTGTCTTTCAAAAATCATATCAACCAAGTTACAAATACAGCCTTCTTTCACCTTAAATTTCTAAGCTTAGAAACATGTTATCTATATCTGATGCAGAGAAGCTCGTCTATGCATTCATGACCTCCAGAATAGACTACTGTAATGCATTACTAGGTGGATGTCCTGCATCATTAATAAACAAGCTTCAGTTAGTCCAGAATGCGGCAGCCAGAGTTCTTACAAGGTCAAGAAAATATGATCATAACCCCAATCTTATCATCCCTACACTGGCTTCCTTTCAAGTTTCGAATCGACTACAAACTACTATTTCCTACTTATAAGACTTATAACCAGTCTTTTAACACGCTACAATCAGTCACGCTCGCTGAGATCTCAAAACTCTGGGCTTCTAGTAGTTCCTAGAATAGCAAAGTCCACTAAAGTTGGTAGATCATTCTCACATTTAGCTCCTAAACTTTGGAATAGTCTTCCTGACAGTGTTCGGGGCTCAGACACACTCTCCAAGTTTAAGTGCAGAATAAAAACGTATCTTTTTAGCAAAGCCTACACATAACACACATCACATATTATAAACTTGTGCTACAGAACATCTGATCACATGCACATCATCAACTTGTGCTGGTAATAACTGCTGTTGTGCTGTCATGAACAGCAGCTATGCTAATTTCTCTCCACTGATTCTCTTTCTCTCCCTATCCCGAGGCTTCCTGAGGTTTGGCCAGCTCCAGTCATGTCCCACCTCATGAAGATTATGGACCTTTAAAGAAATAGATGCGGAACTTGCAAACTTCCCTTAACACCCAGAGACGTACCAGTGCCAGCTGGATCCCACTTCATGTGTGGAGTTTTGACATTGGACTTCCTGGAGCATTTAAAGGCTCTGGCATGGAGAAGCTGGTGTTGGATCTGTGATCATAAATGTCGAGCTGTTTTATGAGTTGCTCAGTAGCTCCTAGTTTTATAAACATAAAGACTGTTGAGACTGTAGAAAGAACATCACTTATAATCTTACACTCCAGTGCTCATGTTAGTTTTTCCTCATTCACCTTCTGTATTTTCATTTATATTCAGATGATCATAAGTACAATTTAATGCTTAACTTTCATATGCCACAGGGATTAATAACTTTGCCTCACTTTTCCCACACCTTCATTTCACCTCAATGTTCTTTCCCAACATTGGTGAGTGAACATCCTCTATTTTAGTGATTCCCTTTGTCCTGCTTTCTCCCTTGCATTTCTTATAACTTCAACTGGTGTCCCTTTTGACTCCATTGGTGCTGCTGTGTACCTTTTGTGCAGTTCTTAAAACTTATGATTAACCTCATATCATATGGCCTGTTTTCTTTAAAGCTGTTTCCAAACTCATGCTTTGTCTTATGTGTGCTCTCAGATGACATTTCATGAGCATAGGCATTGTGAGTCCTTTTAAATTCTACCACCAAATTGTGTGCAGGTGTAATCAATCAGGAACTGGGTGACTGTGAACATGGACCTGTAGCTGAGGTCTGGGGAATGTAGTCCACGGCAGCCATGTATGTAGGCGACAATGACTGCTTGGAATTGCGGTTTGTGGTTTCCTGTGTCATGACGTTCTCATTGTAGCTTGTGGGTGGCAATCGTACTTGTAACGGAAAGCAATTCTGGTGTAAATTACAAAGCTTTCATACAATGTCAATGTACATTTAAAAAAAAAACAATACTGTGTGTGTGTGAGGGAATTCTGATCATCATCAGAATAATGTTTTGAAATTAATCCTCTTTGAAGCACTTCTACTGAACTATATGATCCTGACCTGTAGGAACCTAACCATGAATCCACAGAATAGACAGAGAATTTCAAGATTCAACATCTCTTTTCAGCCATAAAACCCCCTTCCTAAAGTATAGAGTTCAACAGTAGTTGAAGCTGCACCGTTTACCGCATCAACCTTCATTCTTCTTCCTTTTTCCATCTTTCCTCTTCTTTTCCATCCTCCCCCTATTCATAATAGCACTTACCACAGGATCCACCCCTGAGGCACACAGTGTTTATAGCGATATTACAGCAAGCACTTTTCACTAATCAGTTTTATTATAGAAACTATAGGAAGGGATACAAATCATTGATTATTCACATGCTTGCATGAAATAAATTATATAAAAAATTGGTTAATAAATAAATAAACCCATTCCAATTAGTCATGATTTACAAGCAGACGATTGTTCGACCCGCAGCTGGCTGCTTCTGGCAAGCCTACAATTTTAACCAAAATTATTAGAAATAATGACAATTTTATCTGTTTAATGTCAAACAAGGCACCTGAAATAAAAAAAATTAAAATCAGCTTCAAAGCAATACTCTAACTCATTCTGCCCCACGGGAGAATCATCGATTATTGTAGAGAGGTGAGGAGAAATATGACCATATGGGTATAAGGATTCAAGCTGCTCTATCTGATTGCTCACTCCCACTTTGCTACTTTTTCCTGTAACCCCATGGATGGAGAAATAATAAAAACCAAAGCGTTATTTATCCACAGCCCAAAGGGAACTGCTGCTGAGACCCTACACCAACCCTAAAACCTAACCTTGTTACCCTAGTTTATAGCATTTACATTTACATTTGCGGCATTTAGCAGACGCCCTTATCCAGAGCGACGTACAAAAGTACTTTGAGTATCTAGCAATAAATAAATCTACACTGGTACGCCAGATTACAAACTCAATATAAATATAACTCTTTAATTCTACAAAGCAAACTTGGAAAATGCTAATTTAACCACACACCTACCCCTGTTACCCTAACTTATAGCCCTTCCCCACCCTTATCCATGTAGGAGTTATGACCCAACCCCAACCCCTAAACCTGTAACCCTTATTTATTACCCTGTAACCCTAAATTATAGCACTATTCCTAACCATGTAACCCTAATTTATCACACTACCCCCTAACCCAGTAACCATAACGTTTATCCCTACCCCCTAACCCTGTAACCCTAAATTATAATTCTGCCCTTAACCATATAACCCTAACTTAAAGCCCTACCCCTATCCCTGTAACCATAGTTTATAACCCTACCCCTAAATCTGTAACACTAACTTATAACCCTACCCGCTAATCATGTAACCCTAATTTATAATCCTACCCCTAACCCTAATTTATAACCTTATCACTAACCTTGTAACCCTAATTTGTAACCATACCTGCTAACCCTGTAATCCTAAATTATGACCCTAACCCTAGATTATAAGCATACATCTAACCTTGTTACCCTAATTTATAACCCCACCCTTAACCCTGCAACTCTACTTCATAACCCTAGCTCTTACCCTGTAACTATAATTTATAACCCAACCCCTAACCCTGTTGCCCTTACTCATAACCCTACCCCTAATCTTGTGTCCCTAATTTATTACCCTACCCCTAACCATGTAACACAAAATTATATCCCTAACCCTTACCCTGTTGCTCTAATTTATTGCCCTACCCATAATCCTGCACTGCAAAAACTGAAATGGAAAAAAGGGAAAAAAAAGCTCATTTCTAGAAAATATTTCTTGTTTTTGCCATGAAAGATAAAGATTCTTAAAATCATATTGAACATTAGACTATAAATCTCAAAGTCAGAAAATTATTCTTCTTCAGTCTAGGCAAGTAAATGTTACCTTTTTTTTAAGCAAAATTTCACTAAAAACAAGTGACAGCTCTAAAGTGCAAGTATAAAGTGCACATTTAATTTGATTGTTGTGCTCATTTTAAGACCAAAACTGCACTGGAACATTCTAAAATCAAGAATCTTAAGAATGGTTCATGTTTTTGTCAATACTTAAATTCAATTACATTGCTTGTGTGAACATAAACACGTCGGTGAAAAGTTGTTCGATTGTGATTTATTTTTTACTGAAAACACAGAAAAAGAATTGCATCATGAACACACACAATAGTGAAATGAATGTATGCAGCACAATCACAGCTAACTGATTTATTTCTGTGGCTGTCAAATAAGACAGCAATAACTTTCAAATCTCCTCTAAGGAATAATCTACGTTCATTATGGGTTTACTCTTTCAGCTGCAATTTGAGAACACAAATAACTGTTTTTCCTTAAAAAAAACAGAAAACATTCTGGCGCTGACTGAGCTGGAGTTGTACTGAACATTCATTTGAAACATCACAATGAGAAATAAATAAAACAAAACGGTTATACACTTAAAATTAGTTAATACAGAAAAGTATATATTTTTTTTTAAGCTTTATGCAATTCAACCACATCTCCAGGGTAATATTTTATAGGGACATGTGTAATGTCTTTATGAATGAAACTGTAATATGGAGTGACATCTACAAGGTTGTCATGTAGACATGTAGTCTCTGTCAAAACAGACAGTACTGTACCTCTGACACTCAAAACAATACATAGATGAATTTATGACACATATGTTCTGCACAAGTGCAAACTCAGGTAGGCTACTAGAATTTGCCATACACACAAGTAGTGTTTTTTCATTCATGTATTTGTTACCATTGAAAGTAATCCACTTAACAGACACTGCATAGTTTATCTGATCAACTCCAAAGTAATCTCTCACTTTTCCTTTTAAATATGGCATATTTTTTACTTCTAATACTGGTCCCAAAACACATTCACTAGTAAACATGGGGTGGGTAAAATGTCTCACATTCTGACAACATTCAAACATTTGATTGTGCTGAATTCAGGACTTGCATACATTTTTAAATTTACTTTTGAAACCCATTTTCTTTAAAACAATGTTTGGATTTAAATCTCATGCACATGTGATGGAGCATTGGTCCTAAATGTTTAATTTGGGATGGAACATGAATCAAGTAATGTTGTTTAGGTGTAATATTATTCTTGGGAAAAAGGTCCTTAAAATGTTTAAGAATCATTTCAATAAGTACTTTTAACTTGTCAATAATCTCAAGACATAAAACAGGTGAAAGCAAAATCTAAACGATTTCCAGAAGTTCAAGAATGAATGAAAAATATGCACTACCTCGTTAATAGGGCCCATTTTTACCTGGCCTGGATGGCAACATCCACAAAGATTTAATTGCTATAAAAATATATCAGATCAATATTTGTTTCCACTCTTTTCACTTAAATCTGTTCATCAACCTCAGTTCTGATCAAAACTACATCGTATGCCTGGCGCTGTGCACCATATCTGGGGAAGGTCAGGGATGCTGCAGAGGTGGGACAAGGCATGCGTGTTGTAAAGGAGATGACTGAGGGACTCCAGGGAGTCACTGTCTGCTGCGACAACTTCTTTACAAGTTAGAAGCTTGCACAGGAGCTCCTCCGAAAAAAACTTTTCCTAGTCGGAACAGTCAGGAAAAATAAACCAGAGCTGCCACCCAACCTGCTGCAGGTTAAAGAAAGACCTGTCCCCTCCTCCATCTTTGGTTTCACCAGGAACACAACAGCTGTCAGTCCCATTCCCAAACGGGGGAGGAATGTGATTGTGTTGAGCACAAGGCACCGTGAGGCAGCTGTGACGGAGGGACCAAAAGCAAAAGCAGATATTATCACTTACTACAACCGCTGTAAGGGAGGTGTCGACAGTTTAGACAAGGTATGTGCCATCTCCTACTTCAGATCATTTTTACTGAATTCATGTGCTTGTTAGAGAGAGATGTAGGAGATACAGTTTGTGTTTGCATGTACAGTATGTGTGCATGATTATTCTCATTGTCATGTGCAGCTTTAGAATAAAGCTGTCAGTTTTAGTAAAAGTATAGATGAAGTGTGTACTTATTGTTTTCTTGTTCTTGTATCTTTGTAGGTTGTCGCCACCTACAGCTGCAGACGGAAGACTTAGCGGTGGCCACAAATGTTATTTTTTATTATGATGGACATCTCAGGTTATAATGTCATTTTCACAGCCATTGATCCCTCCTGGAATCAACATAAGCTTTACAGAAGAAGGCTTTTTTTTAGAGGAGTTGGGCAACTCAATGATCTCAGCAGCAATTTTAAGAAGACTGCTGCACTAGTGCAGGAGCTACAGATCTCTGTACGTGCCCCTCAGATGCCAGCAGGCACCAGCAGCTCAGTTCAGAGGGGAACGTGTAAGGGCTGCAAGAATCGTACAGTGTGCACTTGCATTAAATGTGGTGAATTCACGTGCAAAAATCACCAAGTTATTTGTTGCAAGGACTGCTGGGAACACTAGACACGCACACACATGCACGCACCCACGCTTTATAGTTTATTTTATAGATTGAAGGTTGTTGCATTTTTTGTGTTGTTGTTGCTGCTGCTGCTGTTCAGAAATCTGATGTGGAGTAGACTTTTTTACAGAAAAAGAATTTATCAGACACATGAAGGTCAGTGAACAAAGGTTACCCTCTCTCTCACAGGCAAACACACACATACTAGAAAACTCCTTAGGAAAGCCAGAAACTAAGCTTTCTCTCCACAGCTCTATTTCATGGTCTCGTGGCGACACCTAGTGGTCAACAGTAAAAAACGCAAATGTAGTCTCTTCCCAACAGGGGGCGCTAATAACTTCTAAAAATGCATTAATGTATAATGTCATGGTGGAGCAATTAAAAAATGTCGTTCTAATGGGAGTCACTGGGGAAAAATCAGCCACTGAGGACAAATGAGGATAAAAATAATTCAAGCTGATGCTGCAAAAAAACTAACCACGCATGAAAGTCAGTTTTTCTCCAGTCTTTGACACACGCAAGCTTGTGATAAATGGTCAAAGAAAATCCAGTTTACAATTACTGTTCAAATTAAATTTCAGTCATTTTGTGTGTTTTTTTCCCCATTTCTGTGACGTCACTAATTCAATTGGACTGCTTCAGTTTATTGTCATTGGAAGCTAATGTACTGTATGTAATAGGACTAGACCTAGCTCTAGTATCTAGTGGAGAGTATGGGTAACCAATTATGTCAGCATTGAAAGCATCCATGTCCAGTTGTCCCGAATGAACCAAATGTTTTAACACGCACTGAAGTTCCAAGGGAGCAATGCCCTCAAGAACTATGTGCATTATATCTTGAGGTGTTTGCTGGATTAAATTGTAGGCAGGAAAATCTATTACTTTGCTCCTTCGGTTTATTCCATATGTAGTTCTTAGGTTGTTCCTAAGTTCCTCCATGCTGGCTTTCTCAATGTCATTGCACTGTCTAATATGTCTTTCCAGTGTTCTTTGCTCAAAGTTATCTTCAAAAAACACTCACATTTACTGAATGCAAAGCCCACTCCCTCTTTAAATCCACACAACTCATGTTGAGCTAAAGTATCTCCACATATAGAAACCACCGCTCCAAATATTTCATGTTCACCACTTTCAAGATACATTTTTACACCATTCTAAAGCTTTGCCAAGTCCTCATGCAATCTTGTCAATATTGCATCAACTCCACATTCTGAGAGGTCGTTTTGCTTCACAATGGCAAGAAGGCGGATTGAAGCTAATTTGGACCTGCACTTTGGATTAATGTTGCCCAAAGTGTAGTAGAACATGAGCAACTTATTCTTTGAAGAATAAGACCCAAGTGGATTACAAATTTCTATTTGATCTGAATAAAGGATTATCTGTAAAGCAGAGGGTCTAGAGGAAAATAAAGGGTGTGATAGCATCAGATCACCGTCTATCATGTCCTAAAAATACCCATTGCTGCATTTCTGAAGTTCACTATTTATCATGGCAAAGATTTTTGGATGAGACAGTAACTCAGCAGTATATAATGGAAACATTTGTTTTTCATGCAGAGCTTTCTTTTTTTCTCTCTTTTCTGACAGCATACTGCTGATCCAACTGACATTTCTTCTGCTTCTACAAAACTGAATTTCTCTTTTATGACACTGTCTTGCCTGTATGTTGTAGAAACTGCAGCAAATGGATCTTTAAAGTGGTCAAAAATTCCTAAACCCTGTTGTCGGAGCTGAATTCCTGAATGTTCATTGAACACTGCTTGTAGCTGACTTCTCAAGTTGTTCAACAACTGAGCTTGAAACTCCTGAACTGCTGCCACAATGTCATTCACACCACTCTGGAGGGGGAAAAAACAAAACAAAGCTAACGTTAAACAAACAAGCATACATGCATACACACACACTCCGTTGAACACTCCACAGTGTTTTTTGGGGGTCCGAACCGGATTAATTGCATCTCAATGGGGAAAAATAATTTGACATACGAGTAATTTTAGTTACGCGCACCTCACGCGACAAATTAAACTCCAAGTCGAGGTACCACTGTATTCTATATATTATTTAACATTTATTTGCTTACTGATACTAACCTGAGAGAGATAATGGTTTTCTCTTGCAGTCATCACAACAGCAGTGGCATGTGTAGACAGCACATCACGTGATGAACTATCATTCTGCACCCACGAAAAAAATAAACATTATAATTGCATTACATAACAGACATATATACACAAAAAAAAAATGTATATATATATATATATATACACACACACACATACACACATAAATATACATTATATATATATATATTTCACATAAATACATATATACATACACACACACACACATAAATATACATTATATATATATATATATATATATATATATATATATATTTCACATAAATACATATATACATACACACACACAGACACACACACATATACAGTGAGGAAAATAAGTATTTGAACACCCTGCTATTTTGCAAGTTCTCCCACTTAAATCATTGAGGGGTCTGAAATTGTCATCGTAGGTGCATGTCCACTGTGCATGTCCACTCCATGCAAGATCTCACCTCGTGGGGTCTCAATGATCCTAAGGAAGGTGAGAAATCAGCCCAGAACTACACGGGAGGAGCTGGTCAATGACCTGAAAAGAGCTGGGACCACCGTTTCCAAGGTTACTGTTGGTAATACACTAAGACGTCATGGTTTGAAATCATGCATGGCACGGAAGGTTCCCCTGCTTAAACCAGCACATGTCCAGGTACATCTTAAGTTTGCCAATGACCATTTGGATGATCCAGAGGAGTCATGGGAGAAAGTCATGTGGTCAGATGAGACCAAAATAGAACTTTTGGGTCATAATTCCACTAAACGTGTTTGGAGGAAGAAGAATGATGAGTACCATCCCAAGAACACCATCCCTACTGTGAAGCATGGGGGTGGTAGCATCATGCTTTGGGGGTGTTTTTCTGCACATGGGACAGGGCGACTGCACTGTATTAAGGAGAGGATGACCGGGGCCATGTATTGCGAGATTTTGGGGAACAACCTCCTTCCCTCAGCTAGAGCATTGAAGATGGGTCGAGGCTGGGTTCCAACATGACAATGACCCGAAGCACACAGCCAGGATAACCAAGGAGTGGCTCTGTAAGAAGCATATCAAGGTTCTGGCGTAGTCTAGCCAGTCTCCAGACCTAAACCCAATAGAGAATCTTTGGAGGGAGCTCAAACTCCGTGTTTCTCAGCGACAGGCCAGAAACCTGACTGATCTAGAGAAGATCTGTGTGGAGGAGTGGGCCAAAATCCCTCCTGCAGTGTGTGCAAACCTGGTGAAAAACTACAGGAAACGTTTGACCTCTGTAATTGCAAACAAAGGCTACTGTACCAAATATTAACATTGACTTTCTCAGGTGACCCCTCCATGATTTCTAAGTGGGAGAACTTGCAAAATAGTAGGGTGTTCAAATACTTATTTTCCTCACTGTATATATAAATATATATATATATATATACAGTGGAACCCGGTTATCTCGCCCTCGGTTTCCTCGACAACCCTATTAAGTCAACGTTTTTGAAGTGGAACCGCCAAATTCTCGCTTTTTCTAAGCATTTTTTATCGGTTATGTCGACTTTTTTATGTCGCGGAACCCTAATATCTCGAGCACAAGGGGGGAAAAATTAGAAATTTTAACGTCAATTATCTCGATCGGCGCTGTGCAGCCGCAGAAGAACTCGCGAAAGTGGCTGAAAAATCAAACCTTGCAGATACTACAGGTGTTTGTATTGTATACTGGTGAATCTCTGCTGTTAGTAAGTGCACATATGCATTTTTTTTGTTAAATGTTATGCGATAAACGGGAGCGCGGCGCTCCCAGCTTCAACTCCTTACCGAGCGCGCGCGCGTCGCTCCTTACCGAGAGAGCCGTGCTCCTTACCGAGAGAGCCGTGCTCCTTACCGAGAGAGCCGTGCTCCTTACCGAGAGAGCCGTGCTCCTTACCGAGAGAGCCGCGCTCCTTACCGAGAGAGCCGTGCTCCTTACCGAGAGAGCCGCGCTCGGTAAGGAGCACGGCTCTCTCGGTAAGGAGTTGAAGCCGGGAGCTTCAAAGAAAGTGGCCGAGAAAGCACCTGCCACGCCCCCTTCGGCCGTTCACGTTTGAGACTTTTCCGTCCCTCGTGTTTGGTTTCGGGTTCGGTTTTGGATCTTCCGGGATTTTTTCCGGCTTCGCGCCGTGCCGCCGGTCGCGGTATTTTTTAATTTCCATCTTTTTCTATTCACATCTTCTCTCTCTCTCTCTCTCTCTCTCTTTCTCTCTCTCTCTCTCTCTCTCTCTCTTGGCTTATCTCCCCCTCGGCATCGCGGACGTAAGTTTTTTCGGACACTTTGCTTTGTGTGTTTGTGTGGATTACTTCAGCCTGATGGTCACTTACCGAGGTAAACGTACCAGGATTGAAGACCATTGTTATAGAATATAATCTCAGACCTAACATCTTATTTCATATTAATATCTCTCCTTTTTGTGTTTACTCTCCCACACATTAGTTGAACATGCCCTTCCTGTTTTCACTTCTCTGCCACTGCTTTTCCCATCTGACTCTGCAGCACCAAAGAAACCGGTCCCAATCAGTGAGGGTCTTTTTCACATTCTCAATCCTGATACCTACATTCATTGGCGCATGTTTTCCAGTCCTGTCTTGCTGGTTGGGGAGGAGATCTGTATGGTGTTTGTAGGTACAACCCCAGTTCTAACATTTCCCAAAGACTTGCTCCATGAGGGGCCACTATACCTCCTGGCTTTTTACTATGCATTTCATCTCACATACCCAAAGTGTATTGCAACACTCTTGTCTGAAGTTCTGAGAGATGCCATCCACGAGCAGGATGCAACCCCCTCGTACAAAAAGGCCATTCATGAATGGAGAATGTTTGTTGACTAAAAATTGTTTCAAGTGTTGTATGGCTGAGTCTCTGAGACACCTGCAGTGTTATTTTTGCTCTATTTGTGCTGTTAGGAAGTTTCTCCTATTTCGATTAGTGTTTCGTCTATCTTCCATTAAATAATGGAATACATTAGACTGACTTCTGTTTGAGGCTTATGGGCAGAAACGTAGTCATCCACCATCACTTCCAGGTTACCTAAGGAAGAAATGCCAGTGCGTCCCCTGACCCATGGGGTCGGGAAAGGCTGGCCCACTAGAATTTCAAAAGGTGACAGTGTAGTAGTTAAAGATAGGATCATTCTCATTTCTGTGAGTACTGCCGGGAGAACAACAGTCCAATTTCGGCCTGTTTCAATGCAGGCTTTAGTAATACGTTCCTTAATGGTTCTGTTTGTTCTCTCTACCACTCCAGCTGACTGTGGGTGATAGGGAATATTAAAATGCCAATCATTTGCTGAGCTTTTAGCCAAAATTTGTGTTACCTTCGAAGCAAAAGGTGTGCCGTTATCACTTTCAATCATGCTAGAAATGCCAAACCTAGAGATGATCTCTTTTGTTAAAATTTTGACAACCGTTTTAGCGTTCTCTGTCGCACATGCAAATGCTTCTGGCCACTTACTGAATCTGTCAACTATAACCAACAGGTATCTCAAATTTCCTACAGGTGGCATATGTGTAAAAATATATGGCCACTTTGGCAGGGAATTGAACAGCATTTAAAAGGTCGTCTATGAGATTAAAATGTGCTATGGGCTTTCCATCAGCTGTTTTAAAGTCTCTTTGCTTCCATGTTTCAGCAAAATCATGCACAACACCATAAGCAGATTTAGAATTAGTGTATAAAGTCACTACTTTACTTTCAGACAACTGACATGCTCTTGTAAATGCCACCAACTCTGCAGCTGTGTGCAGATGTGTATGGTAATGATTTAGCTTCAACTATTACATCAGGTAATCTTACAACTGCATATCCACATAAATACACATCATCAGAGGGTTTTGAACATTAACATCTACATATAGACAATCCCCCTCTTCCAGGGCCGTATCTAAAAGATCAGACCTACAAGAGGTTTCTTGTTCAATGTTTTTAAGGCAAATCATGTGTGTCGTCAAAACCATCTAAATCTATAAAGTCTAGCAGATCACACAGAGCTACTACAGCTGAATGCGGCTGAGAAGAGGCTTAATGGTGAAGTTTTCTGGCTTCATGAGTGTGGTTTTATAACCAGATCTACGTTGTGCTGTCATATGTTGTGTGTTGAAGTTGTGTAAAATAGCTGTTAGCTGATGTGAGGTGTTCAGTATCAAATGCTCGCAGTAGTTCATCAGTCCCAACAAGCTCTGCATCTGTTTCACAGTCTGAGGTCTTGAAAACCTGCTCACAAGCTGCACTTGGTCCTTAACATTGTGTTAACATTGTGAATGAAAATGTGTGTTTGTGTGACTTTTCTTTATATATATATATATATATATATATGTGTGTGTGTGTGTGTGTGTGTGTGTGTGTATGTATTTATTTAAAAAGAATAAGATTAATATTATTCCAAATAGAGGAATTTGGAAAACATTTGAATTATTGTTATTCGGTAATAAAGTGCTGAATAAAATATAGGAGTTCGTTATTGTTCTCCAGATTCATTCTAGTGATGCCGAACCCTCTCTGTATTATATCCTGAAAAATATTTGGGTCTTATATCAACAGGAATGTAAAATGTCAAGCTCAAATGTCAAGCAGAGGAGTAAAATGTAAAGGTTGTTAAGGACATTACTGTGTCTATAAAATAAATATAATGTAATCAATACAAAAGTAAATATTTTGTAGTGATTGTAACAGTTCCATCTGATTCGCTGCCCACTGCTGCCTGAAAATTCCACTTTGCTAATGTCAGTAAAGTTACTTCAATATGTTCATTTATACCCTCATTTATATACTTTAAAATATCACCCTAATCACACTGACTCTATATTTATTTACATTACTTTTGTGTGACTGATTAAACATTATATGTAGCTGATATGTAGATTAATATAGCTAATATAACTATAACAAAATAGTTGTGTGTCTAGATTTAATTTAAATAATCATCCAAATATTAACACTTAAAATAAACAATCTTAACTTTGGCAAAAAAAAAGTCTTTGATAATGTTTCTATTCACAATATTGTTATTTTTATATTTTAACATTGACTAATAATAGTGATAATAATAATAATAATAATATTAAGAATAATAATAACATTGACTACAAATATATGTCCACTTGACAAAAGTTTGTTTTTGTCAAGTGGACATATATTAGTAGTCAATGTTATGTTATTATTATTATTATTATTATTATTATTATTATATTTTAATAGTTAATGCCCCGTATCTATAAACTAAAGCAAGACTTTCTGTAAGTAAATGAATCAGTAGGAGAAGCAGCTCAGTGAGGAAATGTCCAGTAGATAATTAAACTAATATACAGTCATCACACTAAACCATATGATATCTTCTACATCTCCATGGTTACAACATGAGGTGCTTCTGACAAAAGTTTATCATCTACAGAAGCCCATTCTTTGAAGTTACAACTTTATTCATGGGGAAATTTCCAAAAAGTGGTGTAGAAAGAAAGAAAGAAGAGTAAATAAAACTCAATTTATTTTTCTTCTAGATGTAACCGGGTGGAAAATGGCATTTGAGTTGTGTTGCATGTATACACCTGTAATTCCTAAAGCTGGCGATAGGGCAGTATTCGGGTGTGTGTATGTGTGTGTTGCCGAATAGAAAGTGCACATGCGCTCTTGTAAATAAACTTTTTCTGACACGTGCTCAGCAAGCAGAGCGAGAGAGATGCACTCTCGGGAAAGTTGCAATGTTTAAAATGCAATCCTAAGGTAAATGTGATGTTTCTTGACAACATTCTTTAAAATACTAAAGGGAGATGTGCATTTTATAGTTTCATTTAAAATAGTTGTTTTATTTCATTTTGTGCAATGTTTATTTCCATCTTAAGTCACCATGCGGTGTAGGCCACTAATTTAGGATGTTATCCAAAATATGCACTAAATCTTGTTAGTTAGTTCATGTGATTTGAAATGTATTTAACTTTTTGCACAGTGTACAACATAATGTTGGGAATTGCAACTTTTGTGAAGTAAGTGTGGATGGTTGTCTGGAAGCTCATCAACCTGTAAGTGATATACTTTTCCTACCTTCTAGTTGCATTTAGTGGGTAGTATTTTATACTCATGTTATTTTGTTGATTTTTTTGTAGAGTATTCCCACTGTCGTATTTTGGGTATTAAGAGTTATTGTTCTGAAGTATATGTGCATTTTTCTAAACCAAGTAATCTTTATATTTTGTTTTATTTGTTTTTTTTGGTGCAAATTGGGTTGTAGTTTGTGTACTGACAAATTAAGATCACAGGTTATTGTATAAATTCCCCACTGTGAGCTATGAGATTTAAATGTGTAGTGTTTTCTCGAAATCATTACACTGTTAGTGATATTTCTTTGTTTACATTTTTTGTTTTTGGTCCTTGTGTTTTTGTGTTTTTTTTATCAGAACAAATGTAAATCTGTGCACATACAGTGGAAAATCAGACATTGAATAAACTTAAAAAAAAAAGTTAAACCCGTTAAATGTGGTCCTGGTGGTATACTAAAAATCCCTAGCCCACACATACTTTATATTAAATGATTATAGTTTATGTTTTTTTTTGTAGGAAATATTATATAATACATCATATACATATATACATCCAGGTGTGTGTGTGGTGTGTGTGTGTGTGTGTGTGTGTGTGTGTGTGTGTGTATGCAGGCACTAAAGATGGCACTGATCCCATACTGGGTTGATCACCTGAAACTAGTAAGAAATGGAGATCAGATCAGAGAGAAAATAAAGAATGGATTGGGTCTGATCCTGTAGCATAAAGATAGAAAGTCTATTAAATATTAACTAAAGGACAAAGTAATACATGTGATTTGGACTCCTTCTGCTCTGGGCTTTTCACATCAACTCCTCAGATCCTGTAGATAAACGTGTTCTCGGTTTGCAGACACGGAAATGCAGGAACACTGGAGTCTTCACACACAATTGTTCATCTCCAGTAAACACTAGAAGAGAAAGAAGTGAATCAGTAACAGTAGTAATAACACTGAGTAGTAATAACACTGATGTAGTAACACTGTTATTACTAAAGTAAACACTGATGTAGTAAATAACACTGATGTAGTAAATAACACTATGTAGTAAATACACTGATGTA
This sequence comes from Silurus lanzhouensis, assembly GCA_039877035.1. NCBI lineage: Eukaryota > Metazoa > Chordata > Actinopteri > Siluriformes > Siluridae > Silurus > Silurus lanzhouensis. The sequence goes on from JBCEWE010001882.1 coordinate 21,677, forward strand.
GTAAATAACTCTAATGTAGTAAATAAGCACGTAGTAATAACACGATAAATAACGTACGTAAATAACGCTGATGTAGTAAATAACGGATTAGTAATAACCTAATGTAGTAAATAACACTGATGTAGTAAATAAACTAATGTAGTAATAACACTAATGTATAAAACACTGAGTAGTAATAAATAGTAGTAAATAACATGATGTAGTAATAACACTAAATCACTACATCAGTTTCAGTGTTTATATAAACAGATAATTACTCACTTCAGTGTCTGTAGTTTGTAACGTTTATCATCCTTCAGATAGAGAGAAACTTCACTCCTGAGTTTCCTACTTTATTCCTATACAGATCCAGTTCTCTCAGGTGTGAGGGGTTTGATCTCAGAGCTGAAGCGAGAGCAGCACAGCCTTCATCTGATACTCCACAATTACACA